>CAJNOJ010000061.1:0-120533 GCA_905250025.1 Adineta ricciae | reverse complement strand
GGAATGGTGCGTGTATGTTCAAAATTAGGCAAATGAGAATAGAGAAGTGTGCGCTCAGTCATTGTCAGGACTAGTAGACATAGTTAGCCCGTCTGACTGAAATTAAATATTCTCCTTGAAAAAAAAAAGCGCTCGCGTCTATCGAAGCCATAGTCTGACAAACATTAGGAATATTTAATCGGAATTATAAATATCTTTTATACGATTATGATCGTTAGACTCTTGCCCTCCTTCTTCACTTTCTTTTGTACTTCTTCAATTTTGACATAGCAGGACTTCGTGTACTATATATGCGCGTATATGGACACATGAATATATACATACACATATATGCGCACAGTGCTTTATTAACACTTGACAATTAAAAATGACTGTCTTAGGCTTCGAACCAGTCAAGTGTTAGTTCGACTTTCAAGATAGAACGACATCACTGTTCAATTTTATAAAAAAGCATAGACTGTCTACTCAGCATGTTGTTTTCTTTTTATCAACATTCGCAACATGAAGAGAGAGGGATGGTTTTAATACTAAATGAAACAAAGATGAAGAAGTAAGAGAGAAAGACAAAGAGAGAAAAAACTGATTCTCTTGTACTGGTAGGCGTCTTGATCATACACACCTTTTTGTCATGTCACTGTACGTAAAGAGAATCGAGCTGATTGAAAATGTATAACGGTATATTAAAGAAAATAAAAGAATAAGAAGATTATCCAAAACTGTAAATTTTCACTGCCGGTCAAATAGTCCACTTCAATTCTTTTTTTTTTAACTATTTCTTTACTTACCATATGTACATTCAAGGTACCATTATTCATCACCTGCTGTCGATGTACATATGAAATATAGAATACGTCAAAATTATATAATCGTTTCAATTTGATTTTGCGATTCGAACTCGTCATCTTCTTTCTCGCTTTTTTTCTGTCTTTGCTTCATTTGTTACCGGCATACACAGAGCATTTATTCACCTACACTCTAAATGACAACACATGCAACAATGTCGTTTGATAGTCATCCTCGTCATACATTATACAGTAATCGAACTTATGCTTGTACGACAACAACATCATCATCATCACACTCATCTGTTATCAATCAACCATTTCATTCCTATTTAAAAACATTACCGACAATAAATATATGTGAAAATCGTCTCTATGACGTAACCATAGCTGGTGATGTTGGCTCAGCAACATCATCATCGTATATTAATAGTAGCGAACATTATGATAATACATATATAAATACATATGATAATCCAATACAATATTTCGAAAGTGTAAGTAAACGATTGAATGAATAAATGACGAAAACTGAGCGTGTCGATTGATTCATTTAGTATCCGTCAAAAACGATCGATATTGTCAATAGTAGTTTAAATGATCTTCCGCATTCAAATGAGAATTTTTACGATCATGCTGGTGGAGATGATAATGTTAATGGCTCATCGAATAGTTCTCGTAGTTCATCGCCTGTTCTTTTCTACTTGGAAAATAAGAATCTAGCAATATGTGCATGTATTATATCATTTCTTCTACTACTATTAATTGGCTTAGGAATTTTCCTGTTAAACAAATTAATTCGTCCCGTTATTATCAATACTACTGTAAACAATCATTATGGTATTATGAACATGACCAATACGACCACCACAATGTCAACAACGATTCTTTCAACAAGACCGACACCGTTTGTGATGGTATTACGAAGATCTTCAATTGATATTTTAACCACCACATCAAGTACGTCATCAATCGATGAGTATCCAGAATCATGTCCACCGAATCGGTGGGGAAAGACGTGTGAAAACATTTGCAAGCCATGTGGTCTCGGTGTATGTCAACTGACAACCGGCAAATGTCTTTGTCCAGCGGAAGTTTACGGAGAATTCTGTGATCTATGGAAAAGTAATTCGATAAATTTCTTTCATTCAATTTCATTGGTTTTCTCTTTCCATTTCAGTTAATGACAAACCTAAACGTGGCGATATGAAAAGATAATAGAAAAATAAAAAGATGTTTTCTCCTTTCGTTTTGTTATAGTGTATATATTTTTTTGAAAAAGCTTATTTGTTGATGTGTATGTGAAAGAATGAATAATTTTTATTCGAAAAAGAATACCGGATGTGAACGAAAGCATATCGCACGATCACAAGAACGCCAAGATTCGTTCTGTCTTTACAAAGCTTACATGCAAATCATTATAAACACATTTGGTTCAATTGTCGTTCTATTGTTCTGCATGTATTCAAAACAATACGATGATCATTGAAGTCATTTGACTATTGATTAGACTATTCATATCTATCTCTGATTTGCTCATTGATATTCGAAGTGAAGTTTTGTTATATCGTTTGTTTTTTGTTTGTCATTATTTGTCAATTATATGAATCTTAAATATGATTATGATGAGAAAACAACAACAAGAATATTAATGATAAGAAGTTTTTCTGTTTTGTCGTTTTCAATTATTCGAACAAGAATGTACCAGATTCAATTAAGCGAATTGTTACGATATAGAGAAAGAAAACACAGCTTCGGAGATGACCTTCTTTCTTTTATGAATTGTTTCGCTTGAATGAAGAAGATATGGAAAAAAAATGACAGAACGAATAAGAAGCCACTCAATATTTTGAATATTTACCTAGAATGATATACAAAGAATTGCATATGTTGTCATCTACTGTCTCATTTAGCACACTGGCATATTAATTAATGGGCCCATAGCCTTGTAACCGGAAGGTTTTCATAAGTATTTTTCTTATATGTTTACCTGTTAACATCTATAGACGTTTGCTTCATAATAGTACTGTTTTACATTATAAGCAGTAACAGTTAAACATTGTAAAGAAGAGAGAAACAAAAAAAAGAATTCTTCTTTAATCATTTTCAATGCTTAGTCGTCTATTATCAATAGCTGGGATTCCGTATCGAATTGATGAAGAGATAGGTCATGGTCTACACAGTGTTGTCTTCGGTGGATATGATCTACGCGATGGTCAAGCAGTCGCTATTAAAATAGTGAATTTTACTCCTGGTTTGATTGGAGCAAAAATGGATACGGAATCTCGACGACATTCTTATTGGAAAGAAGTTGAATTACTTCAATATTTACAAGATTTAAATCCATATGTAATTCGTCTGTTCAATTATGATTATAATGATCGTTATGGAATGATTGTTATGGAACGTGGTGGCACATTTCGTGACACTTTGATCGATTATCTTTTTGCTGGCAGAGTCATGACAAGTGCATCGATACAGAAGTTTTGGTCACAAATGGTCAAAGCTATTCATCATCTACATCAAATCGGTATCGTCCACGGTGATTGTAAGCCAGAAAACTTTATTCAAGTCGGTAAAGATGGTTCATCATTGAAACTGATCGACATGGGTATAAGTTTTCAATTACCACCATATGTTACCAGTCGTCTACACACAGCTGCTGGTACACCAGGTAAATAAACATGAAATCCGATGTAGAGATTGGTTGAAAATGATAATCAGATGTGTCGGAGTTGATTATGTTTGTTCTTCTTTTCTTTTTTCAATAGATTATGTGTCTCCTGAGATGGTCTATTCGTATGGTATGTCAGGTGATAAAGCAAAATTTGGTTATAAAGCAGATATCTGGGCACTCGGTGTTGTTTTATTCGAAATGGCATTTGGCTATCGACCTTTACAAGCACTAGGCGATAACGAGAGAAAAATCAATTATTTAGGACGATTACGTCGAGATATACACATACCTGATCATCCTGATAAAGACTTACGTGATATCCTTAGACGATGTTTACGTGCAAATCATCGTCGACGTCCCAACACAGAACAAATATTAAATCATCCATTTCTAACAAACCCTCGTTAATATTGTGATCTAGTTATTATGCGTAAATTTTTCACGAAAAAAAAAGAATGCATTTCTTTTTTTCTGATTCATTTCACTTATACATTTTATTTTCTCATCGTTTGTTTTTTAAAATTTATATTGTCATTATTTTAAATGTTCGATCTACGTACTCTAACTAACTGACTCATGATAGATTGGTACATATGCACAATATAAATCAGTGTACCCGAGAAGATGATGTAATATATACGAAGCAAGAATAGCACACCTAGAAAAAAAAAAGGAGGAGAGCAAGAACAAGAAGAAAAAACCTCAATTGAATATCGTTCAGCTCCTCTATTTATTTTTTCCCTTTGTTCAATATTGCTCTATCACCTACTGTCTATTCATTTTGTGCATACGCGTATACATATAATCGAACCGCATCCGTATATATCTCACTTTTTCGTCCGTTTGATTGCGTATGTATTTTGTATAAAATGATAGACGAAGCCATTCTCTCTTCTCTATGCGCTACGTATATGTTTAAATGACAAAGTAACTATCATCATATTTTTGACAGAACTCAACTTTTATCATGGGTGATATCATCTTACCAGGACGCCGTTTACATTTAAAACATGGGTTGTACACCATCGATGGCATGCTCGGATTTGGTTTACATTCGAAAGTTTATTCCGCACGTGATACGGATAGTAATCGATCGATTGCTCTGAAAATAATCGACTTAGAACATCAAAATGTTACTGTTCGAGCATCGACGATATCACGGCGACAAAGTTTTCAAAAAGAATTACAATATCTATTACGTTTACAAAGAGTGAATCCGTATATTGTTCGTATTTATGATTATGATATACAAAATTCCGGTGTTATTGCGATGGAACAAGGCACACCACTTCGATATTTTCTACCTAAATATCCCACTTCGCCGGGTGCGCAATTAACACCTCAATCTGTACATCGTTTCTGGTGTCAACTGGTCGATGGTGTACGGTTCTTACATCGAGCACGTATTGTACATTCGGATCTCAAACCTGAAAATCTTATCGTTCTACCAGATGGACAAATACGGATTATCGATTTAGGTATGATGTTGCGAAACAAAATCTTCATTTTCAAAATCTTCGGGTCTATTTCAGGTATCTCATTTACACTACCTCGAATGGTTCATTCGAAACGACGCGTATGGGCTGGTACACCTGATTATAGTGCACCGGAAATGCATAAATCAATGCCAGGACTTCCGCCAAAATATGGTTACAAAAGTGACATATGGTCACTGGGCGTACTTCTGCACGAAATGACGACTGGCTTTCGACCATTATTTGCATTGAATAGCAATTATGAAAAAATCCAGTATTTGAAACATTTAAATGAAGATCTTCCTATCGACAGCGCCGTGTCACCATGTGTTTTTAACGTAATGAGACAATGTACCCGACTCCAGCCCAAACATCGGCCAACAGCTGAACAACTCTCTTTGCATCACTATGTTGTACATGGATACTGAAAGACAATTGTATACGTTTATTTAACAGTATTAAAAAAGACAGTGTTGATAGATGATGATAAAATCTTCGAGTAATTGATGATGGTAGACAATGAAATATAATCACTGATGACAGATGATAGCACAATTTTCGACCCCCGTACAAAATGAACATATTTCTAGATATAGAATATCGATAATACAAATAATTGCAACGAGTCTAGGAAAAACAATTGAACGTGTTTGAACAAGAGTAGCTTTCGCAAAGGTGTGTTTAAACATATACAAGGCCGTTCGATGGATATTTCCAACAAATTCGAGATTGTTTTAATATCATTGAAACATTTCATTCCTTTTAATGAACAGAACAAGAAAGAAAAGAATCCGTGCAGCTAATCAATACACACACGCAAACAAATATACATAGAATTGCGAGCAATAGTACAAAAAAAAAGAAAGAAAGAAGAAAAATATGAGCATTTGCAGCACAAAAACAGATAAGATATCTATCCATTGATTTTTTTTTCATAAACAAGATCAAGAGAGAAAAAAAATATATATATATGAAGTTTGAATTTTGAATATAGAGCACCATTCGAGAATAAAACGCACACACATCAAAGTTTGGTTAAGAAATTCAAATGTACAGAAAAAATAAAAAATAGAGTACAAATGATTTTCATTCAATTACGACGAGAGACAAAAATAAACGAATTTCATTACAATGAAATCATTCTTTCTTTTTGCGTGAAAAATATATTAGCCGGTGATTGCAATCGACTAGAGACATATGACAAAATGAGGAGAGAAGAGCGAAGAAGAAATGATAAATTCGCATTGATATACTTGATATCACAAAACAAAGACAACCATTCAGATATGACAGATTACACACCACTATGAAAATTGATGTAATTTTCTGGTATTAAGCCAGTTTTCCCATTGATTGTACCCGTCACCTAAAGATAAATTGAAGGGAAACTTTTGATTACGTTCAGGGCGGAAGATATTTACCCATCCAGGTTCTTTTGATGGTCGTACTAAACGGAAATTTCGAGTGAGAAAGACTTTGATAGAAAGATTTTGTTTTTACCTTGAGTAACAATTTCATTGGCATTAAACGATAATTCCGAATCATTATCTGCTATACATTGATACAAAGTTACACCACGGTTCGATCTAAATTCGTACAAAAGAGGATTTTTCATTGGAAAAATGAAGATCTTTCCAACTAACATTCTTGTTGACATATTCGTCGTTTGTGGTATTGGTGTTGTTCTCAACGACGAAGATGTACTACTAATTGGTTCGAATTTCGATGACGAGAGACTGTTCGTCATTGATAAACGACTTGGATTTTCTGCTGACATTTGTCTTGGATATAATACCGAACTTGACGAGCGCGCTTGACTACTGAACAAATTGGAACTTTGCGCTGAATGAACACCGGCAGATGATGTATTACTTAACGATTCGAGACTACTACTAGAACTAGCTAAAATAGAGAATCAAACAATTACAATTAACATTGGATGATTTGTTGTATAGAAAGATATTTATCATTAGATCAAAGTGTTACATGAAGTCATCTTCGGATGAATAATAATAAACGATTAGGATGTTATGTAACTGAGAAGATATCTCATATTGACGAACAAACAGATCAATCTTCTTTATCTACTAGTTTGTTCTATGGAAAATCAATGAGAACTTACAATCTTTTCGAGTTATATCTTCGACTGCTGGTGTGTAGAGATTTTTGTTAGTCAGATTTGAATTGTAATCTGGATTACATAAACCACGCCGACGAGAATCACCTGCACTTTCCGAATTTTCATCTGTTGTTGGTGCTCGTCGAGTAATCGACTAAAATAAACGTTCGGATAAGCGAAAACATCTTTTCTACAAAGAATTTTATTCTCACTGCTAATGATGATAGAGAATTACTCAAGTTCACAACAGCATGTTCGCCATTTTCATTCGTTCCGACCATCTCATCGATATCTTGCTGTTCAAGTTTCGCTTTGAACATTTTCTCACAGTGAATAATAATCAATTCAACGATAGCATTACGAAATTTGATATCATAAATCGATGAAACTGTTTCTACTTCAGGTCGAAGTAATGATGGACCAAAACAAACACCTAAGTTCACAGGTGTCATCAGATTTTTATCATTATGTTTCGATACACTAGAAATGACATATTTCCATGAGTTTTGTGTTTAAAAGAACGACTTACTTATTCAAGTGTATCATTAGAATGTGTAGAAGATCATAGTTTGCTTTTGGTAGTTCTTTCAATAAACTATGAAGTGTTCGAATTCGTTCTGCTTTGTCGTCGACCACTGGAAAATGGAAATAGATCGAATGGAATGAAATCAACGAATTTGAATTCTTACTTGCTGCTTCGATAAATCGATTATGTAATTTAAATGTAAATACAGGCTCTTTTAACGTTCGTAGATAGAGTTTCAACGCAGAACAGACAGTTTTGAATTCCAGATCTTCATCAATCGGTGTGGAAAGTTTCTGTGCCAGTGTTTTGTGCGCATCTAAACAATGACAAAAACAAACACTTCAACACTTCTCCTCGTGAATTCCTTGTTACCAAAATGAGTTGCCACAACAGAATTGACTTTTGATTGCATACCAACAATACGATAAAGACCTTGTTCATGTAAACCCCGTTTTTCTACTACATGAATACATTTCTTAACAAAATCAATGCCAGCTTCGTCCAATTCATCTAATAAGTATCAATTTACATTCGTTGTAGTTCAAACAAAAAACTTCAGTCAGTACTTTGCATTTCACTCTTCGATGATATCTGTGGTCGAGATACATTGATTTGTCCTTCCATAACCGACACCCATCCTTCAAGATCTTCCTCATTCATTGATTGAAATGTAAATACAATCATTTTATCTGATGATGCACCTTTCTCAATAGCGTGAATATCAAACATAAATCGTTTATCGAGCTTTTCATCGGCTGGATGAACAACGCAGTGACGTACAAAGACATCGTACGGACTCAACTGAAAAACAAAAAATATTACAGTTTAACGAATCAATATTCTCCTCGTCGATTTCTCTTGTTCTATTAACATTTCTCGATTGATATTATTTACCAAACGAACTGGTCTTCAATGACAATTCTTCATTGAAAAAATTACTCGCGATATGACGTAAGGGCAATTGAATTGTACAGAATATGTCAATGATGATATTTTCATATGATATCATTGACGAGCGGAGAAGAAAAACAAAGACATTCTGCAAGATTCAAGTAACAGAAAGACGAGTAGCAGATGGAATAGTTATCAATCATTATTGTAGCTTCGATCCATTTCGGTTCTCTCTATTCGGATTAAATCGTGAGAAATGTCACTTATTTTTATCTTTTCTATTTTGGCATTTTCATCAAGATAATAGTTTCCATTCGTCAAACGATTACCTGTTTTGTACTTGTTTGTGTGAAGTTGATCATTCGCAAAAGACCAATATCTTTTCGATATTGACAGTAATACTTGGTTAATGCTGTGGTACCAATCAATTTATCTATAAGGAAAGAGGAAATTTCAAGAATAGAAGACGAGGTATTTGTCGAGATATTTGATATACTTCGTTCGATAAGAAATAAGTAACCTTCACGATTATATTCTTGATTTCGTAGTAAATGATCTTCTGGTCTCTAGAAGGAACAACAATTTCGACGATAGTCGAGAGCACATTTCGTACACTTACCATTAGCATTTTCCATTTCAATTCTTCACCTTCACGTTGAAAACAATCAAAATTTTCTCGGCACTAATTACAATTGTAAATAAAAGAATTTCTTCGAACATCTCCCTTACTTTTAACACACGATGGTGTAAAAATCGAATGAAATAATCGAATTCCTTATAGATTTCTTGTCCTAAATAAGACAAACTTGAATATCCTTTTTCAAATTATCTTTCGCTGAGATTTACCTGCATGGTAAAATGACAGAAAGTTGAGCATCAATGCCAAAAGCTAAAAGAGAATCGATTAGTTATTCAAATTTCGCGCTAGATCTTACCGTTTCAACAAAATCAAATTTCTTCCGTTCTTGTACTTGTTGCAATAAAAATACGTAATCTAATGTCTCTTCACGAAATTTCTTTGTTTGAATTTGTAGATTTGCGTCAGCCTGAACAATCTCGTTAGGAAGAAATGTCATAGAATATCGAAAGAAATCTTACTTCTTGAAATAAATCTGATCGTTTAGTAGGGATTTTCATATTGTTTTCAATCATTGCACAATAACGTTGAGTAGTTTTGTCAAATTCTTTTTTCTTATTCTGAAAACGAGAAAAAATTCACTCAATAGCAGTTCTATGCTGAACAGAACGAACTTTGGCTTTTCCAATGGTTGTTTTTCGAAATTCATCCAATTTTTTTAAATAGGTTTCCGATGATGCACTCTAATTCAAACAATTCATTGATTTGAAGTGTTCTTGAAGAAAACTTAACTTACTAATGCATCTCTTGCTTCTTCGATTCGATGCAGAACTTCACCCATGTATGAAAGCGATGACTCTATTTGAGAGAAAGGCGTTTATGAAGAGAATAGAAAATCAAGCGTACCGATATCTCGTTCTTCATCCGTTTGTTTACTGCCGACAACAAAGAATTTAAAACTTTTCAATGTTTCGGCAACACTTCGTGATGCTTTTGATAAAGCTAGAAGAAGAATATCGAATATTACTTTTTGAAAAGAAGAAAAAACATGTATTCATTGGAGAATTACATACTTTTATTCGCAACCATGACTTCATTTAACTTTTTAATCAAAGTTTTTATTGCATTGGACGTGTTCTCAAGTTCATTCTCATGTTGGCGTAATTTTTCGCGAAATTCAGGCGAATCTGTAAGCGCTTCGGTAAATTCAAGAGGTGGTAATTTTAGTACCATATTAGTGTGTTAACAGATATCTAAGTAGTTGTTTCAAACAAAGAGAATCTTTAAAGTAAATAGAAAGAAGACGCGAAATAATAATAATAATAATAATAATATACAAAAAGAGGAGAAAGAGCTACAAATATGATTGTTATGTTCTTTTTCTCACGTTTCTCTATGCATACTGACAGCCCGCAAAAGAATCTTTGTGTGGGTTGTGCACATTCGCTGTCGATGCAATGGAGGATAGGGTTAGCAAAAAGTTGAAAGGAAAGAAGAGAAATTGCTGTCTTTCTCTCTCTCTCTCTCTTCTTTTTCTGTACAGTGATGTAGCTCGTCTTTGTCTAGTAACAACTATTGCTTATATTTACGTTATCACAGACCCCGTTTGGCTCTCGTTCGCCCGTTTGCAAAATGAAGAAAAGAACAAATGGCACAGTAGTCGTTGTGGATATGTGTAGTAATTATGGACAACAAGCCGCTTGTTGCTATCCTATGACGATCACCACTTTCTCTCTAACTGTTTCTTAACCCGCAATATGCATCTGTGTGTGTGTATATATACACTAGCATCATTGCATACCGAGCTGTGCTTTTCAGATGGCACTGCATCTTAGTTATGCTTGTCTTAAGCTTACTTTAATCGACATATCATGTTGATTTTGCACACACACATCCAAATGATTATTAGACGATGCTTATGCTAGCGAAAAGAAGACAGAGGGAGAGAGAGAGAAACTTCTACTTCTATTGCGATTATTGCTGACGTCAGATATGGCCTCGTAGTGCGAGTTGGACGCGCACGATCTGTCTGCTGTTTATATCTTAAGATGGCAAGGCCACCCAGACTATTAGACAAATTCTCACAACTACCATCAATTGAGATCGACGTAAATAGATAGCTTTCTCTCGATAAATTTGTTTTTGGCAATAACATACAGGATACTGTCATATGTAGCTAATCGAATTGTTTACTTATCTTGACCATATATATATATATTAAGGTACAATCGATACACTTCGACAGATACTTCGCACAATTTTTTGTTCTGTTGCTTTACATGTGTAACGAACATGATTCGCTGTTGAGAGTTAAGTGATGATGACAGGATACTTAACTTGCTAAACTATAACGATCGATCTGAAATAATGTTTCTGTCAGAAAAGACAAAGTACGAAAAGTGACGATGAAAATACGCAGTGGATATTTTCTTTTCTTTTCTCTATCGACATGAATATATCGAGAGATGCGTTATGTTATCGTAATGACTGAAACTATTGCCAGTAATACCGTTACTCATCTGCATGTCATAGATACATAATTATAAAAACTGCCCTAAGAAAAGAAGAAAAACATCGTAGAAATCAACTTATTTTGATTCATTTATCCATTTATACAGAGTAAAATCATGAGAACAATATGATTATCGGTTGTTATCAAATGTGAGATCTCGCACTGATAAGAACAGTGAAATGAATCAGTGAATCACTCTGAATTCTTACAGGAAGAATTCGAATTTAAACAGTTAAATCACGTCAAGTCAAGTAGATGTTGTCGCGTCGCGTATGAAAGAACACCAAACCCCAAAGTTGACTGAAGATGGTTGATGATTCATCGTCTATACTTATTGTATAGAATTACGTCAACCAATCAGATTACGTGTTATATAATTGGAAAAAATCTCGAGAAAAATCTCGATAATTAATTAGAATATTTTCTCAGAAGTTTTCGAAAAATTCACCGAGTGTTTTTTTCAAATCAACCAGCTCGATATTCATAAATGCTTTTATTTTGATTGGAGGATCAATCGACATCATTTTACCTTTACTTATTCTTCATTTATAAACATATTCAACATTATATACACGTTATTTGAAATCTTCTATAAATATTCAATACTCATCTGAGATAAATTTCGATTGCATTTTCTTTTTCTAGAGAAAAACAAAACTTCGATCATGTCAACTCCTTCGGCTAAGACTGCATCAGCAGGTAGTAAAACAAAAACATCAACGACGACCACCACTGTCGTTAAAACGACAACTACAACAACGAAAGCACCACAACAAAAGTTAGCTACTACACTTGGTGCTGGTGCCAAAGTGAAAAAAGCTAAAACAACACCTAGCGGCAAAAAGGCCATCAATGCTCATTCCAACCGCGAATTGGGCAGCAATGGTTTAATGCGATTCTCTCGTGGTCGCATGTTCCGTCGACGTGCTTTATATCGTATCGACAAATGGAAAGGTGCTCAAGCTAAATTGCAAGGAGATAAAACAAAGAAGACAGCCGGTAGCATTCAAAAGAAAAAACAACGTAGATCGACGTTGACTAAAAAACCAGTCGGTGGTGATCGTAATGGTAAACAACGTCTTGTTCAAACAAAACGAACTGTAAGAAGAGATTGTCTGTTAGAGATCATATCTGATTGTTTGGATTTAGCCACGTTATTATCCAACTGAAGAACGACAAAAGAAGTTCAGTGTTAAGCGAAAACGTTTCGGCGATCATCCACGTCGTTTTCGATCAACACTTACACCTGGTTCAGTCGTTATTCTTGTTGCTGGTAAACATGCTGGAAAAGTAAGCGGAAACTTCATTGAAAATTTCTTTCGTTTATCGGTTCGATCTTCTAGCGTGCCGTAGTCGTTAAACATCTATCATCTGGACTCTTATTGATCACTGGTAACGATATGATCTGAAATTGAACTGTCAAGTGTCTTCTTTTTCACTTGCTTCAGGTCCACATAAAGTAAATGGTGTACCACTACGTCGTATAAATCAAATTTATGTCATCGGAACGAGTACTAAACTTGATCTCTCATCAGTCAAAACCGATGATTTGGATGATAAATTCTTCAAACGTGTTCGATTAGCCAAGAAGAACGCTGAAAAGGATATCTTTGATTCGAAGAAAGAAGTAAATTTTTCAAACATTCCAATAGTTCGATGTTCATGATGATTGAATGTTTAGAAAACTCAACTTAGCGACAAACGTCGCCAAGCTCAACGTGACATCGATACAGCCGTTCTTGCTGCTGTTAAAGCACATTCCGACTCACGTCTTCTTCGTCGTTATCTTAAAAGTCGTTTTCAACTCTGGAATGGTGTTTTGCCACACAAGTTGAAATTTTAAGATCACAAATCCGAGACTATCATTGGCAAGAATAAATTCAAGTCGAATTACATACCAACTACGTTTTTCTTTTCGTTGTTTTTCGTTTCGGTTCCATCACAAAAACATATTTTCATTACTTGTTTTTTTCTATCACGAGAAAATATGACAAGAATAAAGATAAAATAAAGAAAACAACATCTAGACTGCCATTATTCACATATAGATTATCATGTGATCGATGTCAGTTCTCTTTCTTTTCTCATCAACGACTTTGTTTGAAAAACAACAGTCAATACCCTTCATCATTCACTTAATGGAGCAAACACTTAGAGAATCGTACATTGTATTACTTTCTTACGGCTTTTTCAACTTCTTTTTTTTCTTTCTCATGTGTCTGTTGAAGAGAGCGTTAGCATAAAACGCAAGGTGAGACGAATAAGTGAATTTGAAAGACATTCAAAAATATTTTTCAATCATGAACACGATACATCCCTTAGGATCTCTACCAAAAATGTTTACCATTCGACAGCGGTTTTCATTTCATGAACTTCGACCCGTTAGTCTAGTTAAATTAGAACGTGGCATTCGACAACGTTCATTACTCTACTGTTTGGAGAAGGGCTACTTTACATTGATCCAGTATTTACTGCAATCAAATGTGTGCGATGCTCGCGAACGTGATAGTGAGGATCGAACAGCATTGATGTACTGTTGCTTTATTGAAAATAATAATTGGGCCCAAAATATGGCGATGATTTTACTAGAATACGGTGCGAAAATTGGTGACCAAGACCAACGAGGTCTCAATGCTTTACACTATGCTATTATAACTCAACGGATGGTCCTCATTCGACACTATCTTGCATCGATAGATTTCAATCTCAATCAAGCAATAGACATCAATGGAAATACATGTTTGCACTATGCTGTATCGACGGGTGACTTGGACATCATTCATTTGGTGTTAAATGCGATGAAACGTTATTCAGCTGATTTATCAATGAAAAATCATTTCGGTTTAACGGCATATGATATTGCTTGTCAGCAGAATAATGAACGTTGTCAAACATACTTACAAAATGAAATTGCGCACTATGAACAGAACAAAATACCATCAACACCGATCTACGGATCGCCTTTTAGCTTTGAACCTATAATGGATCGACATTTGTCAGCATCGTCGCAAACATATTCGAGCATATCGAATCGAGTGCGGACGGCAACACCAGCAACGTATAGACACACACGAACGGTCAGTCCACTGTCACTACGGCCAGCTTCAAAGAGTCCTAGTAAGCCATCAGCCAGCCTATCAACGCTTAATAATGAAAATTCCGCTTCTCGTTCTTCAATTTTAATTGATCCGATTGAATCACGTAATATCATACTTCGACGTAATAAGACTCTCGATTTATCACTTCTGAATCAAGCGAAAAGTTTAGCAAATTTAAAAACAACATCAACCACTAGTCAAAATGAACATTTCTCAGCTTCCTCTTCAACATGGCGCGATGATTTTACTAAAATATTCGATCGTTTTCAAACACTGAAAACTCCATCCTACAGAGAAACAATTCATCCGCCGTTAAGTACTGAGATACCAAGTGACATATATCAAAATTTTTACGGAACAAACGATACATTTCGTAGTGAGAACGGTAATTTTCAACCTATGACACTACCCTCACTAGATTCTTCACAGAAATTTAATCGACGTCGAAGTAGCGTTATCAATGCTGGTATGAAGTTCATGTCGAAAATCAAAAAATAAAACTTCTCGGCATCGGACAGGGACAAAACAAATATGAATTTGCATTTTATTCTTTTTTTTTGTAATTTCATTCGTATGAATAAATCGCAGAACATTGAACTTCGATAATTAACCGATACGATGGCAAGATGAAATATTCGAACGAGTTCTTTTCTGCTATTTGATTTAACCGAATGCAAAAGCTAAGATTCAATTAGCGAAAATGTTCGCCTGAGGTTAATTGAATTCTTTTGAAAGAAAAAAAAATAGAAAAACAAACAACAAAATTTCATTCGAAAATATCAAAATATTTCATCTAGAAATACACTTCGCTTGTTGGTCTTAGTAATGTGATTATCGACAATGAACGAAACACGAACATATACAAAATCGGATCAAGAACGAATCGCAGCATTTGAATATAGAATATGATTGATTTTATCATAGGTTGATGTTCAATTGGAACATGAATGGAGATTAAGAGTAAAATGTTACATAATGTCCAAATCAAGATGATCGACGAAGCCGATTGGAATCGTTTTTGTTGTTCATAAATCAAACCTTGCTGATGTTGATCGATTTTGAATGTCAATAGATATTTAATTATGCGCCGTTGAATACATTTCATTTGACGATAATGTGTCAAGATTAAAACAGAGTATGGAATAAAACATGTGAATGACAAAACAAAAAATGTATATGATAAACGAAATATATAATTAACAATGCAAATTTCGAGAATGGAATCAAATCGGATCGACGCCCACTCATCCGTTATTGTCGGCCAAGTGAAGATACATATGTAGACGAACAAAACGAATAAAATCACGCATAAACGACGATAGGTTATTGTCTGCCAATATTGATTAAATTTAAAACACAAATACCAGAAAAGTCGAATGGTAATGGTTAAATTCAAATGAAATAATGTTAAGACATGTAGAGAGAAACTTTGGACAAGACATAGAGTTGTCGGATATTGGATAGAGTTTGGATAAAAAATAGGATATAGATAGATGATCAAACACAGCCAATTGACGATGAGAAGAGATGTAACTAGAAATAGACCAAATGATCGGATGGTTCGAATTAGCATGGTTTCCGATTCGAGAATCATATGTGATAATAGCGATGATGACGATGAAGAAGATGTGGAAAAGATTTTCTTCTTCAGACAAGGTCTGGATGTCTCAAGTTGAAGAACATCGGATGATGATTGCTCAATATCCAATGATAAAGTTGAATTCAAGTTGTTCTCAGTGGTATCTGTTAAAGATTTGGAAATTTGGAATATTTGCCAATAATTATGATAAACAGTTGTTAGAAAGAATAGAATGTGAACACAAAGATTGACAATCAAATACAATATGATCGTCATTACAATTGATCTCGGCAAACCCGTTCGAGTTGGATTTTCAATTGAGTCATTCGCACTTGACGACATAGCAATTTCTTACCTATATCTTTGAGAAAATATCGGTTGCAAACGATCCCATATGTGTTAATAATATTCGATTGCAGAAGAAAGATAAGGAAATAAATGCAAGAGAAGAAAGAAATAGAAGATCACAAAGTGCGTTTCTCCCTATATATGTGTTTGTGTGTATGTAAGCATGCATGTCGTTTGTACGCCTCGATCATATAGCTAGTCAGAAGAAAAGGAAAAGAAAAGGCAGAACAAATAAAAAATTAATTTCCCTCTATGGAATCTAATCTGCATGATGTCTCCTTTTTTTTCCCTACTGTTTCAATATAGTCATGTTGTTTGCAATATTGATTCGAGTTGCTCGAGAAAAAAGAAATCCACATCTTGTTTCTGTACAACTGTTCTTGTTTCGAGACATCCTTCTCGTCGTTAGCAGTACTAGTTTGCATCCAGGAAATCAGCAAATTAACGGAATTAAATGAAAAAATAAAGCATCCACGCCTAACAAAAATCTCTGTTTAGCGAAAAAACAAAAAACTCAAAGAAGATGCAAGTCTTGTCGTCAAGGAAGGAATCAATTCGGTTAATTATGACTATTCGAAATGTCTTTGATATAAACAAGACAACTGAATATGCTTGTTCGTCAATATTATTCAGTAATCTGATATATTTACATTGATTTAATCGATCTTTTCCGATTAAACAACTCTCGTGTGTAGATAATAAACTATGTTTTTCTTTGATTCATTTTGCGTTTTATCGAATCAATCTTGTTTTTTTTTCGGAAAATATCGAGTGATTATTCAATAATCAGTTACAATCTCTTGACAAATACACAAGAAAATCAAGACATTTTTTCTTCATCTTTAGTTTGTCAAAATAACCAAATTCTTTCGAACTATTTTTATCTTGAAGAATGGCCTGACAATACCTTGGCCGTACTACTATAAATAATTTTCATTGGCATCTGGATGTAAGTAGATCGATTGATTGATGATATAGATTTTTTCGTATTTATTTCCAGAAATTTCTTCTACTTATGCTAGTTATCATCTTGATGGCTTTGTAGAACATAACAAATGTAGCTACACGTACAAGACATGATCATTTTTGCATGAGAAGAAAAAGCTAGTTTACGAAGGTTATTTTTTTTTATGAATGAATCGCAGAAAAACATTGTTTGTTGGCTAATTAATGTTTTACATTAATTAACTTCGACTACGTGATCGAGAGCGGGAACGAGATCGAGATCGGGATCGAGAACTGAAAAAATAAATACGATGAGACATATTTATTCAAAAAGAAAACATTTTCTTACGGAGAACGTCGACGACGGCTGCCTCGGTCGTAATTTGAACCTCTCCTACTATCATTACGATTACCACCTCGTCGACTTTCTCGACAATCACGAGACATATGACCAGTTCGTAAACAATTATAACATTGCATATTATTCCGATTACCACCGCCATTCTAATAATTCCAGAGGAGATAATTGAAAAAAAAACACAAGAATCATTTGTTCTTACTCCTGGTGGTCCACGTTTGGATGATCGTGCCCATTGAACAATTAAGGATTTACCTTGATGTTCTCGACCATTCTCTCCATTGATCGCAGCCTAAATATCAAAGAAAACTCGTCAGTAATGCTTAAGTATATCTTCGATTGGTTAGGAAAGTGTGCACGAAGAAATGCAATCGAAATAATGATTTTCTCATATAACCCGACATACCTTCTGATGTCACAGTAATGAAAAACAACTCGAAAAATGAGGACATATTCTGCGGATGTATGGAATATCACCACCATTTCCCATTAAAATGTTTCTATGAGATGTTACATATTGTTCATCAAATAGCAATGACTCGAAGATGTGCGTGGAAAGTACAAAAAAAGAGGGCTCAGAGATGCATGATATGACTCTACAAAAGAACAAAAATGTCGTCATTATATATTCATATTTCTTTGGTAGATTTTTTTTTCAAAAGTTTTTTCCTTGACATTACATACTTCGGCATCAGAATTTGACTCGAATTCAAGAAAACCATAACTCGAGGCGTAATCTACATTAGAAGAAAAAAACAAGGCACTAGAAAAGAATAAACAAGAATTGATACCGTACTTGATGCACCTTGTTTCAGTTCACACCGAATGATGCGTCCATAGCTTTCGAAGATACTAATAATTAAGCGAAATAGATTTAGGTTTTCCTGAAATAACAAATTTACTCTTCAAGATCTTTTTTGGAAATTTCACGAGCAATATTTCCAACGTACACTTCAGCTTGCGGCATTGATGCAAAACACGTTTGTTTATTTTTTTAAAGAATAGATAGTTTGAAGTGAAGGTGCGTATGAGACTTGTTTCCCTTTGTACCCTTGGAAAACGTACGTACTAAAATAAACTTTCTATTATAATTAACGTATAAATTTTGTCATTGACTTCAAAAATATCGACCAAAGAAAGAAAATCAACAAGAAAAAACAAACGTATCAGAACCATTTAACGAAAAATCTTTGTTATATACAAAAAACAAAATACACTATGTTCCGAGAGATGTCGTTCTCAACTGATTTTCACACTCGAACAAATTTTCTTAAATGACGGCAAAAGACACTTACAGACATGTGAGAAAGATCAACACGAAGATCTCATCAAGAATTGGAGACTGTTTTCTTGTCATAAACAGAACTATCGCAGTCGGCGGACCTCGATGTTTTTAAAGAGAAAGAGTATAATAGATTTGCTGGTTCAGATTTACGCCTGATTATACTGCATTAGTTGAACTATACTCGTATTCCTTCGTCTGTAATAGATGAATTTTATATTATCTACGTATAAATAGCATACGATTCTGATCGAAATAACTTTCGTACACATCGTATTCTATTCATATTTTAACATTCAAATAATGACAAAGATAGAAATTTGTGAAGGCATTATAATTTAAATTAACAATTTCGTTTTATGTTAGATGATCGTCATATCTTATGGATTCTGCTTCAATAATACTTAGACATTTACTGAACCAGCATAATGTGAAGTTTTTATCGACTAATTTAATTCAATTAAATACTAACGTATAATTCATACGAAAACATTCGATCCAGTACATTCTTGTAAGAGATAAAACCATATTTTCAAAATCAATCAAATCTCTGATGACTAGTCTCTGTAGTAGTCATTGTGATAAGTGTATTCGTACCGCGTTTTAGGAGAACAACCAAATCTCGGTGATTAGTCCTCGGATTTTGGCGCGAGTATGAGTTCCTATCTAACAAAATAAATGCGCCTTTCAAGGCTCAGATAGTTTTCTTCTTAATAAGGTCGAATCATCATCATCACCATGGACATTTTACTTAACTAACTAACAAACGATTCTTTATCGCTACATTCACAGATAATAAACAAAGACTGAGATTACTCGCAATGGTACATAATTGTGCAATAATAAGTTGTCCACTTCATAACCGACGAAATATACGTAAAGGTACAAATTGATACTCACTCTTTGCATCGAATTGTATTGTAATTTCTAACCAGGACTTCTTTTTCATTCATTTCCTGTTGATCAACATCGATTTGAATTATGGCGTCAAACTGTAATCAATCATTGTTCCCAAACACTTTCGATAAATAGACATTCGAAAATTTGCTACCGACATTTCCATCCAGAAGACTACATTGCCAATCACACTGGATTGACACGATATTTGAAAGCAACAGCTATCCCAACGATTTTTACTGAAACAAAATCCAATTCGAATTTGTCCGATGATCACAACCACGTCATTACGTTACTACCAGATTTGGGTATCAATCGAAAAGTACCGACACAAACGGTCACATCGTCATCTCTGCCAATGTTACCCTCGAATTCATCGTCGTCAGAAGCGACATCAACACTTACTGATACCAAAGCCAAGCGACTTTTAAGTACAATAGATAAATTACATCAAATTCAAAATGCAAATAAGAGTATTACAACATCGAAACTAGGTTTTGAACGTAAACAAACAAAAGAGGATGAAGTTGATCATAATCTTTCCTCGGATGATTCAGTGCAATTATCCCAAGTATCTATGATCGATCATAAGAGTCCGAATCAAAAATATCAAACAACAACTCGTACGAATAAATTCTGATTGATAGTTTCATTGTAAATCTTGTCTTATGTGGGAAATCTCTAGATGAATCAAATCAACAATCTTCTCGGGAGTCAGATTTCTATCGAAGCACACAACATGCTGTGATATCAACACCCAAAACTCATCTTGAAGACGCTCTATTCAAATTTCTCGAACAAGCAAATCTTTTACAATACTATTCAGCTTTTATCGAACAAGGTTTCAGTCATTTTCGAACAAAAGATCAAACTATATCAGTCAATTTTGTTAGGCGGTGATGATCTCAAGCAACTTGCAGAAGCGCAAAATGATGATTTCCAAGAGATCATTACTCTTGTTGGAATGGCCTCGAAACCACTACACATAAAACGATTTAAAAAAGCCCTGAATGATTACCGACAGTCGATGGGTGAGATTGAAGTCAATCATTCCTATTCACCAAGTGCACGAGGACCATCATCTGATCGACATTCAGTGGAAACGAACAATTCAATGAAACTCCTCAATCACATATCGTCAGAGTGGAATGTAAGTATAACGTTTATTTGATTTTCAAAAGTAAACTATTCATCTAGACAATGGATACGTGTAAAACCAATAATACTCATCAACTATTGGATGACAGCCAGCGAAAATTGATTGCTGACGAAGCGGAACGGTTAGCGAAGTTGTTGCCATTGACAGCAATAAAACCATCCAATGGACGAAGCAATATTTCAAAAGACTTATTTGTAGGACTCCTGTGTAAAGATGACATTGCATGGATTTCGTTTCTCTATAGACAACAATGAATTTACCAAGAGATTTTGAAGATCGTTGGCAACGTATTCGAAAATACTCGGCGATTTGTAAGAATTTTCTCGAGATGCTATTTTTGAAGGTTTTCATCCAAATTAGATAATCGATTCGATTCGAAGAGGCCAAACGAACTCCTGAGTTTAAATGAAGTAAATTGCCCACTGAACAAGAAAGTTTTCTGATGATTCCAGCGAGAAATAACTTCTAGATCTTAATCAATGAAGCAGCAGCTGCTATCTGTTTCCACCGGCCAGGTTTTTCCTTCGATAATTAATCGATATTTACTTGCAGTATTCCTGAATTTAGAATTTCTAACTCGTCGCGATGAGTTATTGCACCTAACTCGGCGTGTTCTTCAAAACATTGGCATGACGAACAATAATATTCTCAAACGGTAATATACCATTCGCTTCAATTTTCTTCATAAGGTGAGATCGATCACTTTACATAGACCATTGACCGTGTTGACTTGTGATACAACACCAGCCAAGCAGTTGAAACTGAATATACCGTTAACAAAGTCAACGACCCGGCAAAGAGATCCAGATACCTTTCGATTGATGTGGCATAATCGTGAAGTAAGTACCGTAAAAGAAAAACTTTCTGCTTAACCGTTTGAGTTCGAAGGCGAAAGTTGAACAAATTCCCATCGAAATTGAAGCACTTCGTTGTGAGCAGAATAAACTATTACAACAATTAAAACAAAACACAATGGATCCAGCATCGTCATCGCTTGAGAATAGTAATATAAAAAAACAAATCGATGAACTAAGTAAAAAAATCGAACAACTCAGCGATGAAGAGAAAAATTTACGAAGATTAATTCGAAAGAAGAATATGCGGTAATTCAGCACTGATTTCTTCCATTCACTGTTCTCATCTTCTTTCCAGTCTTCGTGCTAAAGAACGGCAACAACAGAAACTTCACATGTCTGAAAATCATTCATCAACTCTCCAAGATCTAATGGCACCTATTCTACCAATAACTCCACCGGTACTTTCATTTGCGGATGAGTTCGAACAAAATCAACAAGCATCTTCAACGCCAATATCCGATTCTGTCAACAATGACGCTTTTCAAACCATCAATATCAAAGAGGAAAAGGTTGAACCATCAACAAATCTTTCGTCTCCGATTTTAAAATCAAGACAAGATATCTCAAGTACTAGCTGTTTAACTAGATCCATCGAACGACGTCGGGAAGAAATTTATGATCGAACGATTTTATTCAATCAGAAATTAAATACTACGATGGATAAATCCATTCGTTCGACGCAACGACAACAATCATCGCCCATAACAAACCTTCAGGCTGTGTTAACTAATAATTTGCATACCGATAGTCAAGCTGATCATTTACCAGTTATTGAAAACGAAGAAGACATTATCGAAAGCAAAAGTTTCATTCATAATCTAGATTTTAATATTGATATTCTTAAAGGGAAGGAATAAATAAGCTGATTATTAGATGAAACAGTAGTGTGAAATTACTAGAACACTAAAATGATCTTAATTGGATGACATCAGAGAAGAGTACGTTTGAAGGAGAACGATTATAGTTTGTGTGATACACTTCAAGCGACTTGCTTACGAAAACAAGTGATAAATAAACGTAGCTATTGCTAGAGTCATTGCATAGAAAATATTTATTGTTTTCGAGTTTGTAATTTTGGCTAGTTACCTTTTGGGTCGCTTTAATTAAGCAGATAAACAATCATTTTCGTACTAATGTTCGTAAGGATGCGGTACATATACGCAGCAGCATCTATGATGGTTATAATACTAAATATCGAGATCGTAGAAAGACTGGTTCTCAGTGATTGTGCTCAGAGAATGATAATTTCTAGATGGCGGTGGTAGTTGACGTGTTGTTTTTCTTTCTAGTGAAACGTGTATTTACTGAATCCGCTTGTCGCTAGTTTGATGTTTACCAAATGATTGAAAGAAGCGAAGGCGAAATAAAACACATGAACGTCAAATACACTTCATCATTTCATTTTGCTCTTAATGTCCACAGGATTTCTTCTATTTTTAGAACACTAGAAATTATGTCAACAAAAGCTATTTATGAAGCAACCGGTAAAAAACTTTTAAACAAGTATCTTGGTTCAACTGCAGCTGAATGTCGCTGCGTAAGCGTTGATGCCAATACTAACTGGAATGATCTCATCGCAAATAATCGTTGGTTGGAAAGTGAGGTTCGTAAATCATGGTTCCCTATTGATTTCAAAGGCCTGAAAAGAAACGAAGTATTTTGTTCTTCATTGTAGCGATTAGTGGTTAAGCCCGATCAATTGATTAAGCGACGTGGAAAACTTGGTCTTATCAAAGGTGATGTCGCTATTCAAGGGGCAAAAGATTTTATCTCGGAAACACTTGGCAAAGAGATATCGGTAGGATAATTTCGTTCTGAATGAAAATCATTTTCTGTTTTAAGATCGGTCATACGACAGGAAAATTGAAACACTTTATCATTGAGCCTTATCTTGCACATGAGAAAACCGATGAAATGTATATCTGTATTTACTCGAATCGTGAAGGAGAGGTTATCCTTTTCCATCACGAAGGTGGTATTGATGTCGGTGATGTTGATTCGAAAGGATTACAATACTCAATTCTAATTGATGAATCATTCGATGATAAGAAAATGGAAACAGCTTTATTAAAACATGTTCCTGCTGATCGACAAGCGTAAGGAGAAATAATGATTCATATGTCATACTCAATCTTCGAATATTGCAGACATTTATCAGCATTCATTAGCAAATTGTTTCAAGTTTATATGGAATTACAATTTACATATTTAGAAATCAATCCGTTAGTTGTTACATCCAATACAGTTTATGTACTTGATCTCGCCAGTCGTCTTGATCAAACTGCTGAATATTTGTGTGCGTCAAAATGGGGCAATATTGAATTTCCACCGCCCTTTGGTCGAGACGCTTATGCTGAAGTATAATTTTCATCATCCATGACGGAAATCTAAGTTGATGATTTGTTGTCTATTTAGGAAGCCTATATTGCTGAACTCGATGCCAAATCGGGCGCATCATTAAAATTAACTGTTCTTAATCCTAAAGGTCGGGTCTGGACAATGGTCGCTGGTGGCGGAGCATCAGTTATCTACAGGTATGCCATCTGAAATGAATACTTTTATAGAAGAATACTTGAAATTCATAGCGATACTATTTGTGATATGGGCTTTGCTGCTGAGTTGGCTGATTACGGCGAATATTCAGGTGCACCAAGCGAGCAACAAACGTATGAGTATGCGAAAACGATTTTATCATTAATGATCAAAGAGAAGAATCCTGAAGGAAAAATCTTGATTATTGGCGGTGGTATTGCCAACTTTACCAATGTGGCTGCGACGTTCAAGGTGATCACCATTGTCTATTTCGAAGAGAAGTCAATATCAAAATGCAAGTTCATTGTAGGGCATTGTCAAAGCATTAAGAGAATTTCGCGATCATTTGATCGAATACAAAGTATCAATTTTTGTTCGCCGTGCTGGTCCAAACTATCAGGAAGGCTTACGTGTTATGCGTGAAGTCGGAGCATCACTTGGTGTTCCTATTCATGTCTTCGGACCGGAAACACATATGACAGCTATTGTTGGCATGGCATTAGGTATGATTTACCTTTTTTTTTCACGTTCAGCACCATTTATCATGTTTATTCTCTTTCACTCCAATCAGGAAAACGTCCTATTGCCCCTCCTGAACATGCAGAATTAACTACGGCAAATTTCTTACTTCCAACTAGTGTCAATGTGAGTATTGTAGTATAATATTTGTTGTTAGTCGTTATTGTTTCATACGGTGATGTTCAATCGTGTATGTTCTTAGATTCCTATACGCGATATGAGTAATGTAAGAGTTTGAGAAAATAACACATCTAATAATAATCCGGGTGCTTGGAGAGAAAAAAAGACTATAACTGCATATACCTGCTTTTGTGTTTGCCAGTATTGCAAGTTTGTGTATTTTGTCTAGCAGCATACGACAAAATTTGACGAAGAACGTAAACGACTTAATAAATCCACAAGTCTCGATCAGGAATTAGCCGTGGTACGTACGATGATTTGATTTTATGTGTTTATGTTTTATTTATACGTTAGTCACTTTATATATTTCTCTGATAATTTCCTCTGTTACAGAAAAGTGATGATTCCAATACAGCTACGAATGCACCATCTACAACATCGAAAGTTAACGATGATATAAGACGACTCAATTTGACTCGACCATTATTTTCGAATACAACAAAGGCTATTGTCTGGGGCATGCAAACAAAAGTAATTTATTGAAAAGTTGACTATCAGATCTTCTAAATAAAATCATCCTCGCTTAGGCAGTTCAAGGTATGCTAGATTTTGATCATGTATGCCGTCGATCACAACCGTCAGTTGTGGCAATGATTTATCCATTTACTGGTGATCATAAACAAAAATTTTATTGGGGCCATGAAGAAATTCTTCTACCATGTTACAAAAACATGGCTGACTGTATGAAACGACATCCCGATGCGGATGTACTTATTAACTTTGCTTCATTACGCTCGGCATACGACAGTACAATGGAAACATTAAAATACCCACAAGTAAAATTAGATGAACTAGATCATAGTCGAAACTGATTGACTTTTTCTTTCTATCTCTAGATTCGATCAATTGCAATTATTGCTGAAGGCATTCCAGAACAGTTAACAAGACGTATGTTGCGTTTAGCAAACAAGCAAAACGTTTTTCTCATCGGACCGGCTACTGTACGAAACTGAACGCAGGCTTCCTTCTGATAAAATTTCTCTCTTTAACTTTTCTATAATGCAGGTCGGTGGTTTAAAAGCGGGTTGTTTCAAAATTGGACATACCGGTGGTATGCTTGACAATATCCTCATGTCGAAACTCTATCGACCAGGAAGGTACGAAATGAATAGCACTTGATGTTTTCAAAAGGCAGAAAGAGAATGATTATGTATATTTTAGTGTTGCATACGTCTCTCGATCAGGGGGCATGTCCAATGAATTAAACAATATCATTTCACGTAACTCAGATGGTGTTTACGAGGGCATTGCCATTGGTGGCGACCGGTAATTTGAACTGATTGCACTATGTCAAACATAAATTCTATTGTAGTTATCCGGGTACGACATTTACTGATCATATCTATCGCTATGAAGATGATCCTGAAGCAAAAATCATTGTTCTCCTCGGTGAAGTATGTTGTTTTCGGTAGACTTTTTTGTCCATCGAGATGAATGTTTATAACGAATAGGTTGGCGGTATCGAAGAGTATCACATCTGTGAAGCAATCAAATCAAAACGTATTAAGAAGCCACTGGTTGCTTGGTGCATTGGTACATGTGCGTCAATGTTTACATCTGAAGTGCAATTTGGTCATGCTGGTTCACATGCTGACAATGATCGTGAAACAGCTATTGCCAAAAACAAAGCTTTACAAGATGCCGGTGCGTACGTACCGAACAGTTTTGATGAACTTGGCGATCTAATTCAGTAAGAGACAGATTTATTGGTATTGAGTGGGAATGTTACGTGATATTTGTCTAGTGTGGTGTTCGAAGAACTTAAGAGATGTGGTCAATTGATACCGAAACCAGATGTATTACCACCTTCTGTACCCATGGATTATGACTGGGCTCGAGTATGTTCAAATGCATGTTTATTTCTCGTTCAAACTGTATTCTTCTTCATTTTTCTCTCTTAGGAATTAGGTTTAATTCGTAAGCCGGCTAGTTTCATGACAAGTATTGTTGACGATCGTGGTCAAGAATTATTATATGCTGGCATGCCCATCACCGACGTCATCAAAGAAAATATGGGTATTGGCGGTGTACTTAGTTTACTTTGGTTTCGCAAACGGTTTGTTGAATGTGAAAGTCTTTCGTTCTTGATGAAGATTTCTCAATTGTAGTTTACCAAAATATGCAACTGAATTTCTTGAAATGACATTGATGGTTACTGCTGACCATGGGCCTGCTGTTAGCGGTGCACACAATACAATCGTATGCGCACGTGCTGGTAAAGATCTGGTTTCATGTTTAGCTTCCGGCTTATTAACAATTGTAAGCATGAATATCAGGAGAGAACCTATATATTCCATAATGTGAACTCTTTAGGGTGATCGATTTGGTGGAGCACTTGACAATGCTGCAAAACAATTTAGCCATGCATTTGATACAGGCTTACATCCGGCAGATTTTGTCAATAAAATGCGAAAGGATGGAGAATTGATTATGGGCATTGGTCATCGAGTTAAATCGGTAAATATATTTAAATAACTAGGTTTTGATTGAAATCCGATTGTATTTAGTTGAATAATCCTGATATGCGTGTTGTTCTTCTCAAGAAATTCGCCAAGGAACATTTTCCAGCAACTCCGTTACTCGATTATGCACTCGAAGTTGAAAAAATTACTGTTAGCAAGGTAGTATTTTATTGAATCGTGTAATATGCCAATGAACTTGGCTTTTCTAGAAACCTAATCTGATTTTAAACGTTGACGGTTGCATCGGTGTAGCTATGGTTGATCTCTTCCGCAATTGTGGTTGCTTCACACATGAAGAAGCAACCGAATTCATTGAAAATGGAGCATTGAATGGGCTCTTTGTCCTCGGTCGAAGTATGGGATTTATTGGTAAGGGATCTTCAGTTTAAAATGTTTCTACAAGTAAAACCCAAACTGTTATTTTCTTTGAAGGTCATTTTCTGGATCAAAAACGACTTCGACAAGGTCTCTATCGTCATCCGTGGGATGATATCTCCTATATTTTACCGGAGTCAATGTAAACCTTGAATAATTACATTTCTTAAATCAGTAGCGAATCAATATTGTCTCTTGTGACTTTGTAGTATTCCTTTTCCGCAATTTCTATATTTTCTCTTTCTTCATCTCGTGTCTTACCTTATAATTTCAAGCACAAAATGACTAAGTAGATGACTCGGTATTTTTTTTTTCTAGTGATTCTTATGATTTTCAATTTTCATTTTCCGTCTTTAGCATATCCATAATCTTTCTCGTCTTTCGATTTTAACAGTACTATCTCATGATCATTCTCATACATATCATAATCGCTTCAATCTGACGTCTTTTGCTTTGGATCTATTCCTAATATTTCATTAGTTGTTTTCTGAGTTCTTTTTATTGTATCGTGTCTTCCTCTATCATTCTATTTATTTATATCATTACTAACAAGAAGCAGAAATACCAATGTTTGTTCTGCCTATCCTCAAGAGATTCTCCATCCGAATCAGTGTTTGATTTAATCGACGTCTATAGAATTATCTCGAGATCGACAAGCATGATTATTGTGCGCTTTGTTTGATATCTGATTTATTATACTTGAAGACGACGGAAGATAAAATCGATAGATGCAAAAATATATCGGGTTCACAAAACTCAAACGATTATATATCGAAAGGAAGGCATTAACATTATTCTTAATACTGTAACAAATAGCAAAGAAAATAGATCCGATTATGTCATTTGATTATTGTTTGTTTGTGTGTTCGAGACAGTGGCTGTTTCATTGATATCAACTGTTTCGAATGGATTTTGTTTATCATCGTTGTTTTTACTCTCATCGATTTCTTTAGTAGCGCGCAATTCTTTCTCATAACGGAGTAATTGTAAAAGAAATGAAGCATTCGGGCCAGCAACGCGACGTCGTTCAAGTAGATAATCGTACGCTTTCTTTAGAGTATCATGGTGATATCTAAATCAAAAGAGATTCATTGACTTTTCCTCGAAAAAAAAACGGCAAATCGAGCAACTTACTTCATCAAATAAGCTAAAACAACCGATGATGAACGTGATATTCCCATTTGACAATGTACTAACACTTTCTCCTTCTTCTGTTTACACTCATATAGAAATTGATTTGTTGTCTCAAAATATTTCTTTATATCTGCAATAAAATCATCATTGAGATTGATCCATA
Organism: Adineta ricciae; assembly: GCA_905250025.1. Taxonomy (NCBI): domain Eukaryota; kingdom Metazoa; phylum Rotifera; class Eurotatoria; order Adinetida; family Adinetidae; genus Adineta; species Adineta ricciae. Next base: position 91,086 of record CAJNOJ010000061.1, on the reverse strand, counting down.
AAACATTGAAATTATTAACGATCTCTTTTTCCAGCTCACAGTCACATACATCAATAATATGCTTGATATCCAATTCTTTCAATAATTTTCCATTCGATGCGTGGTATATGTCACCGTGGTAGAGAAATCCATCCAATACTAATGATGGATGATTGGTTGCCGCAGTAGGATATGGCATTGACGAACGCTTTTCAAATTGAAAGGCATACAGATCGTTTAATTGGGCGATTTCATCGTCTGTAGCGTTATATTTGTCTCTGAGAAACTTTTCTGTAATACCTAATGTTTCACGATACATGAGTCAGTATGATTCTCTTCGAAATATATCTGAAATTGAGTTGATCAGTCAGAATGAAGGTCTTAGAAATGTATATTTTGCAAAAGAAGAAAAAGCATTACAAAAAGATTTTGTTCTTGCATCCGTTATACAAACGAGAGTATGCTTAGGCCAAGTTGCGTAAGACAATAGAAGCAATTTAAGAGCGATCAAGCTAAAATCCGTTTCATTTAAAATTTTAGCTATCATAAAAAGAATTGCTCGCTATTGAAATACACAGACTTGAGATTAGACAAAGCTAGCGAAAACATATTCAAGTATGAGTATGACGCGATGAAGGCATAGTGTTAATTTGAACGAACGGCTGGCTGCTTTAAAGAATGGTGCAAGATGAACTCTTGTCAACTTCGGTCACAGTTTGGACATCACGACCTTGAGCAGCATTGTCAACTTCCTCTGCGATCTAGAATGAAATCATATGTGAAAAATGTCAATTGATTCATCCAAGAAGGAAACCTTGTCAAAAGCAGGAAAGTGACCGTTGTCAAGTTTCGAGTAGATGAGTTTGTTATTCAAAGTCACCTCAAACGAACCTAGAACATCCGCAGATATGGATATATGCATAGAACAAACGAACAAATCGACTTACTTCGTCGTCCAACTTTACCACTCACGGTAGCATCAGGCACGCGTTGCAAAATTTGCTTACGCAATGCCTCGTACCGTGAATCGTATCCTCATGCTCCACAGTATTCAATGTTAACAACAGCTGGTTTACCCATTATTTTGGTTCAAAATATTCGAGTAAATGTTAGAAAGTAAATATCTGAAATGAACACCCACGCGTTGCAAAAAGGTATGACTTATATTGCACTGAAAGCATCAATGAGTTAAAATAAAAAACAACAAAAAAACATAATAGAAAGGGAAACAGAAACAAACTGCGTAAGCGTACTTAATATCCAACCAATCAGACATATCCGTCTTGATAGGGGGCATACACAGACAAACATCGCAATCGTTTGAGAAATCATATAACTCCTTAGCGCAGAATACTTTATTTGTATGATAGCAAAGAAAAGGCAGACATTGCACACCGATAAATAGACGAATCGTATGAAGTATTTGATTCATTCTTCAATCGTTTCGTTAGTGTTAGTTTAGGAGATTAAACATGATTAGACGTGCATATGTAAACGAAGTTTACGAGGAAGAGTGTGTTGATTTCGAGCGAGGAGATCAATAAACGAAAACATTCGTTATTCAATCGTGGAGTGAAATGTATCGTTTAGTAGTTCTTCTAACATTTCTGATTAACCATGTAGAAGGTGATTGTCTGTATCCTGAATGGAAAACAACTTGTCAAAAATATTGTATGGAGAATCAATTATATGAGATACAACTTAATCAATGCTATAGTCAAAATCCTGATCAATTAACTTGCAAATGTAGCGGACAGATTCTAACAAATAAAATCAAACAAATCATACAAAGTAAAAATTCATCGCCGTCGACTTCAACTTTATCCATAACTGATTCGTCAATTGACACATGTTTTCCTTCTAAACCGTGTGCAAGTGGTAAAATCATTTGTTCGAAACAAAGTTCTTATTGTACTTGTCAAAATGGAACTTGGATGGTAATTTCATGTCCCGAAGGAAGCCTCTGTAATACGGAGAGCAAAAACACTGTATCATGCCAGCCAACATCTACACTGAGTGAGAAAACTTTTCCATCTTCGTCTGCTTCATCAACAGAGATATGTGAATATTTTTGTATATTTCTCTGCTGGATGTTAATCAAATAAAATGCACCAGAAACTATTCGTTAACTTCAGACGATACACACTTCGTTTTACAATAATTTAAAATTGACAAGTCAAAAAAAACCATTGCTAATTCACCTGATCATCGTTGGTAAATGTATATCATAGCTAACTGTTGATGGACGAATCTGGCTCACAGGTCGATCACATCGAATCACACGATACAAGGTGTGCTTCCAAACTTTTAAGAACCGTCGGTCAATGAACATAAAAATCAGCGGACCAATTAAAGTACACGTGATACTTCCGAAACGGGTATAGATGCTTGGATAATTATCTGCCACTATATGTGAGACGAACGCATTCGGCGCCCACAAGGCTAACCACAAGATATATAGAACAAAGAATTGAACTAGTAATTGTAAATGTTTACTATGCTGAAAAGAAAAACAGAGAGATAAACAGCGAAATGAGAACTAGATTGATTCGTTTACTCGTGCTCTGACAGCTCGCTGCGACCGACGAACATGTACTGTTGTTAATGTAACGAAATAACAATTAAGCAGGATTGGTATCAACAAAACAATGATTAAGTTTACTAATTGAGTTATAATATTACGATATTGTAAATGACAACTCGATGTATGTTGATGTTTATGTAGCGTCACAATTCCAAATAGTTCTACTTGAAATATTAATAGGCCCGCGCCAGCAAAATACAGAAATACACTGATTAGAACGAAAATATAAGGAAATCGAGTAGCTATATCCAAATTTTTCACAATTAAATAATACCGCGTGATATTCAAACCAACTAGCATATATGCTTCAAGAATGGTAAAAAAAATAGGTGCATAAGCTTCCAAACTACAGAATGTCCAATACAATTTCGATGAAATACAAAATGGTAACGATGTACGAAGAAAATATTCGACAAGGAATTGAATAAGTAGAAGCATGTCAGCCACAAGATAGTTGTAAACCCAGAGCATAGATAATTGTCGTAGTGAACGATGTGTAGCTACTTGTAGCCAGAATAGGACATGAAATATAAGCGCAGGTATTGCTAAAGCTAGATAGCCTCGTGCTATAGGACGAAATGCTGGTGCCCATGTCATGTTATAGCATGCGTGCAACATTGCAAGTGAAAAGAAAAGACGCGGCTAAAGGACATACGTGACTTATGATCCTGTTTGTTGAGAGTGCTTGCTTTTAGGTCGACTGAGAAGTGCAAAAGGTATCTTCATGTTTCCGGCATCGTTAGCAAATAGTGTTATTGGAGAATACAATTCAATTACGACTTTGACAAAGTCAAGTGAGCTCAACACGATGATTTCATCCTATGATTTAAACTTGCGTGTGATTCAGTGAGAAATTGTTAGACGTAATTTTTCTTGTTTATAATCGATAAAAAATAAAACAGGATATATTTATTTGAGAACCAAAACAATCAACTTAGCGGTGTTAGTTTACAACCTAATAAACCATTGCCTGACCATTTCTTCGGTATTAAGGTAACAGTCTGTTGCTCCTTTGCACTACCACGTTCAATGAGCAGTGTAATCGACCTATTTTCACTGTTGCTTACCAACGATGCAACGTCTTGCATTGTACGAAAATTATCTTTTCGAATTGTACCAATGCGACAAACGTAATCACCGACATGAAGACCAGCTGCTTGAGCTGGTGATTCATTGCTAACAATATCAACACGAAGGAATGGTTCCTTATTAGAGCGAGCTGTTTGACTAGAAGTTGTGACTGTTACATCAGTAGTATTGGAAGAGCTGTTAGCACTATTTTCATGAACTTGTATGAGACCAGCTTCGATCTGTTTCATCAATGCTTTGTGATCATTTTGTAAGCAAATGACGCGTTGTCGTGTTTGACGTACTCGAACCAGATCGATATCGTTTCTTTTCGCAATAAAAAAAAAGAAGAATTGGTAGAATCGAAGAGAAAATTTTACGTACCTGGGATAACCCTCTTTATCAACCAATTCTCCTGTCATTCCAATATTGTCCTGTGATTTTAATTCATCGCTCAATTCACGTAACTCGCTTTCAATATCATCCTTTTGTTTCATCAAGGCAAGTAATTCTTCTCGATTCATATTTATCTTAATTTGACAAATTAAAATAACTTTTTCATTACAAAACTTGCAAGCAAGAAAGAGAACACATCTCCTTCGTATTCGTTATTTCCTGTACCAATCAAATCGACAGCCAATCAAGCGATTGGATTGGTTACATGTCTCAAACAATACAATTCAATTCTTTTTTTCTCGTTGCTTGCACTGGTAACTGGTAATAATCATGAAAACAGTTCTATCTCGTTGTGTCCGAATTCTTTCAAGCCATCAAAGATATTCATCAGTATACCTATCTCTTGTATCGAATAAGAATGAGCAACACTCAGGAAAAATCCATTCATCTTTACCATTCGCTTTTCTTCTCGCTGCGGGTTCTGTAAGTTTCTATGAAATTCGAAAACACTATCGTTTGCATGCTTTGTCAACTGACGATTCGATCCCTACGACACCAAAAGGTCCACTCATAGTTGATAATCAAAAGCCGCTAATCGAAAAAGTTCCATATTCCAAACAATACAATTTTATCGCGGATGTGGTGGAACATGTCGCTCCAGCCGTTGTTCATATTGAAGTTGATCTCGATCCCGTATCCTATTATGGACATTTTAGTTCATCGTATGGTACAACGAACGGTTCAGGTTTTATTATAAATGAATCAGGATTACTACTGACCAATGCACACGTCGTCCGTAACAAGAAAAATGTTAAAATCAAACTCAATAACGGACAACGTTTTACTGGCACCGTACAGTATGGTAAGGAAATCGAAGTTATTTGAAACGAATATATCGAATAAGTTGTTCTTCAGTGGATATGGTTGCTGACTTGGCTGTTGTTCAAATTGATTCTCCCGATCAAAAATTACCGTATTTAGAATTAGGTAATTCGGATACCATTCGTGCCGGTGAACATTGTATTGCTGTTGGTAGTCCATTAGCATTATCGAACACAGTCACGGCTGGAATTGTTTCCAATGTCGGTCGTACGAGTAGCGAATTAGGTTTATTTGGTCGTGACATAAACTATATACAAACAGATTGTATGATTACAAGTGGAAATAGTGGTGGGCCGTTGGTAAATCTTGATGGACAAGTTATTGGTATTAATTCGATGAAAGCGATGACTGGAATATCGTTTTCTTTGCCAATAAATTATGCTAAATCGTTTCTAGTGGATGTTGATAAGCGCAAACAAAAACAAGCGGTACCAGCAACGAATCGTCGACAAACACGATATTTAGGAATCAAAATGTTTTCATTAACACCAGAAATTGTCGAAGAAATGCGATACCGCATGCCAATGATGTTTTCTGTCACTCGAGGTGTTTATATTGCAAGTGTATTACCAAATTCGACTGCACAACGTGCTGGCTTACACGCCGGTGACATTATCATTGAGGTCAATGGACAAGGTATCGAAACCAGCGCCGATCTCGTTAAGCGTGTTCAAGAAGATAGCACATTAAATTTAAAAGTCATCCGTAGTAATGGACTCGTATTTAATATTTTAGTTACACCCGAAATGATTGAATAAATGCCAATAAAATTTGTTTTCTACGTGTTTTGCAGATGAAATAGTGATTTAACATCAAATTCAAGATGCAAACATTGAGAGTTTCACATTGGATTCGACGATCATATACTCATCTGTACATAAATCGACTCCTGTAAGTCTGAAACTTTATTTAACATCTATATCTATTGATTTATTTCGTAAGATCAAACAAAGCTGCGTCCAATAAACAAGTAGCTGAACGAGTTCCACCTGCGCCTCAACAATCAATAGCAGAACGCAAAGATCGTCCACGTCCTGAAGAAGAAGGCTTGGAATATGAATACACGAACGAACTAGATGTCTTACGTCGAAAGGAGCGTTTAACAGTCGACTCGACTAATACTCAATATATGACGGTTGTCTTTAATGGAGAATTCGATCGTGATATATTGACATACCCTGAACTATTAACAAAAGCGGAATCCGTACAGATGAATACATTATGTGAACAGTTGAGAAATTTTACAGATAAGATTGATCGGAAAAAGATTGAAAGAGAAAATCATGTGGATAAAGATGTCTATCAAGAAATGTCAAAACTAAAATTACACGGATTGATAATACCGGAAGAGTTCGGTAAGAGCAAAAAGAAGAATTGTCAATTGTCATCGAGTTGTTTTCATTTCGATTGTTTAGGTGGCCTTAGTCTAAACAGTCAATCATCAGTACGAATGTTCGAAGAACTAGCTGTCAGTCCAACAATTACGACTCAACTACTAACACATACGGAATATGGTGTTAGGAGTACGTTTTCTTTCTATTCATCCTACTTTAGTACTCACATGTTTGCTATTCCAGGTTTACTTGTATATGGAACGGATGAACAACAACGGTATTATTTACCGGATATGGCGAAAGGTAAAATGATCGCTGCAGCTTGCATTACCGAAGCCAATTGTGGTAGTGACATACGAAATATTCAAACGACCGCAACTGTTAGTGAAACTGATCCAAATACGTACACAATCAATGGCAAAAAGATGTGGGTGACAAATGGATTGAATGCTGATGTATTTCTTGTCTATTGTAAAACAAAAGAACGTTATACATCCGATGATTATGATGATCGCTTTTCGTTCTTTCTCGTTCATCGTGATATGCCTGGTGTGACAGTATCTCCGACTATTTCAACACTTGGCTTACGTGGTCTCGGATTAACACACGTCGAATTCAAAGATGTCAAAGTTAATGCTATACAACACACAATAGGACAACTGGGTGAAGGCTTGAATGTACTACGAAATCTTCATGGTTATGTGCGAACTACACTTTCAGGTATGTCCGTTTCGAACATTGAGATTCACATCGATTTTTCTACTCTATTCGTATATTTCTTAGGAATGTGCACAGGAGTTGGTAAACGTTTGATACGATTAGCATCTGAACGTGCTATTCAACGTGAATCTTTCAATCGTAAATTAATGGATCAAGGTTTAATACAAAAACGTCTCTTTCACATGGAAATAGACACGTATACAATGGAATCAATGACTTATCTGACAAGTGGTATACTCGACTCATTTTCCATGCCTGTCATATCAATTGAGTCAGCATTAACAAAAATCTTTGCAACTGATCGTTTATATCGTATTGCAAATGATTGCTTGGAAATCTTCGGCGTCGAAGGCATTGAAATAGGTCATCCAGTCGAACAATATCTTCGTGATATTCGTCCATGGTCAATGTTTGATGCGCCCAATGACGTTTTACGATTGTTAACGGCATGGGAAGGTGTGATGAGTGTTAGTTCAGTTGTTCATGATTTTGTACGAAAAATTCGTAATCCAATACATTTTCCTGGAACTAAACTACGACATTTACTAACTAACTGGACATCTAAAGCACAAGCATACCGTGCACCATTTACATTCAAACATGATCTTTGGGAAAAGGTAGAGATTGAACTGAATTCAAAACTTATGTCATTGCTTTCTCCATCTAGGTTCATCCATCATTAGGTATACCAGCAAAAGATCTCGAGTATGCCATATTTGTCTTACGAAATGTAACAAAAGAAACATTAACCAAATCCGGACGGGATATCATCGATAATCAACTATATTTACGACGTTTATCAGAAATAGTAATCGAAATCTATGCAATGACCGCCATGCTCGGTCGCTCCTCACGAGCTTATTCCATCGGTTTGAAAAACTGTGAACACGAGACTGAAATGACTTTTCTCTATTGTAAACATGCACGCATGAGAATCGATAAACTCGCCAAAGAAATAAATGAACATGGATACCAAACTGGAGATGAACATTTACAGCATTTAGCTAAACGAGTACGTAACAATATTTGTTCCACGATCAATGAATGACCGAATGAATGATTGTTTTAGATGCTTATTGCGAAAGGTTATCCAATCAGTACACCACTCGAACGAACATATTAAACAATGCTTTTCTATATATATTGTTTTCATGTTATGACTAGGAAATGAAAAGAACCGTATTTTGTTTCTTTTTTTTAGTATATCTTAGTTTTTCAGATTTGTTTTTATAGAAAAACAGAAGAGAATTTAGAATAGATCATGGTTCGACTTACGCCGGAAGTTATTGAAGCCGCTTCGCAATATCTTAATCCTGTCGGTCAATATGAATTATGTTTACGAGGTAAACACCAAAGGCTTAAACGCTCGATAGAGTATCTAATATATTGATTTAGATTTGAAGATTCCAGTTGTGGAGAATTTGGGTGCAACTTTGAATCAATTCGATACAATTGATTTTACTAATAATGATATACGTAAACTGGACGGATTTCCATTTCTACCGAAAATCAAAACACTCTATTTTGCCAACAATCGCATAGCGTAAGACGTTTTGACGCATTCGCATATGTGTAACACAGGAATTTTCTTAACATATCCGTTCTTTTAGACGTATTGCTGAAAATCTTCAAGAGTACATACCGAATTTGGATACATTGATGCTTCTTAATAACACATTGCAAGAATTAACCGATATTGATCCTTTGGCAACAATTCCAAAATTGACTCATGTTAGGTAAACTTACTTTTGAATGAAAATGAAGAAGAAACATCTGTAAGCTAATTTTTTTTCCAGCTTTGCTCGAAATCCAATCGCCATGTTGAAAGATTACCGTCTCTACGTGATTCACAAATTACCCAATTTACGAACACTTGATTTTAATCGAATAACACAAAAAGTATTTTCTTTCGTGTTCAGTTCTATGAAACTAACATTCCTTTTCTCTCTCCGTTTAGGAGCGTGAAGCTGCTCGTAAACTCTATAAATCGAAATCGGCTGAAAAAGCGAAAAAGAAAGAAAAAGGAGCTAATACATTTGTACCTGGCGGAGAATTAGCTAAACAACAACAACAGCAAGCTCCACGAATGACGAAGAAAGATGCTGATGCTATTAAAAAAGCGATTATGGAGGCAAAATCAATCGAAGAAGTTGAAAGATTAAAAGCCATGTTGCAAGCTGGTCAAATGCCGAATTCCAACGAACAAAAGCAACATCAGAATGGTCATAAAGTAAATACAGAATCTATGGAACAAGAACAACATTCTGGTAAGAAATCTTACTGATGAATTACGATTAAATGTATTAGTTTGCTTTGTCTAGGAAATAACACAATGGAAATGTGATTGAAATAGAGTCATCGACGAACGCTTTTTTAAAAATATCGTTATTGTTTTGTTCGTTTTTCTTTTGTTGTTGTTCTTTGTATACAAAGCCCGATGAGAGCAAAAAGACTTCGTTGTTCATTTTTTTTTCAGATAGCAAAATAAAAATCTAGTGATGATTGAAGTTCATGTCATTAGAAAAGTCAAAAAGACATTCTAATCTCGAAAAAGATCTTTATCTGTCTGCCATCGAAGTAGTCTCTTTTTATCGAGATGATAGACTGTTTACTGCAGCTTCATAAGCTTCGTCCAGATCCGCATGAAACAATGGCCGATCGATATCGAGAATAGGTACAAAGATTGTGTTTGTGCTTGAAGAATGATCTTCATGAAGATGAATCTCTTCGTGGTTGACATCAGTAGGTGCATGTGCAACGGAGAAAACATTACGTCCATTATTTGATGAACCAAAGCCAGCGGAGATAAGTGCACGTTTTATCCATGGATTTGATAAGCCAACAAAATGCCAATTCACGTGCCAATCAGCGTAAACATCCAGTTGTCGACGAACATCGACTAAGTTCTGGAGGCCTGTTATATCTACATGTGGAACACCAGTAAAATCGAGAATAAGTGCATGTAATCGAGGACGACTATCGTTTGGTATAATATCTTTTTCGGGATGTCGACTTGTTTGTAGATTCCATGGTTGTTGTCCGAGATTTCTGTAGCAATCCGATTTTCCTCGTCGTGTCTCGATAAATATTTGATTAACCATCTTTTCGGTATAATGGGCAGCGTTTGGGTAGAGAAAACTTTCATGAATTCGGTAAATAAAGATTCCATTGCCAGGTGAAATGGGTATAACCATTGGATTGATTCCATTGGAACGATCGAGTGGTACATAGATATTTCTTGTCGCTGAGCGCGTATCATTGTCACTTGTCAATACAATCTGATGAATTTGAACTCGACCAACAAACTGTCCACGTGCTTTAGCAATACGATAAAGTAGAAGAGCACCAGACGTAGCAATACTAACGTAAATGCCATCTTCAATACTGGAAAATATTGTTACAATGACACCAGCCCAGAAGATAAAGAATTCAATTGGACTAACTTTCCAAAACTGTTTCAATGTATGTGGCTCAATGATTAAATCGCCAACAGCGTGTACAATTACAGCTGCTAAACTAGCTTGTGATATCCAGTAGAACACTGGTGTCAGGACATAGATTGCAAGAATGATAATCATACCACTGAATACACCAGCGAAAGGCGTTCGAACGCCAGCTTTCGATTTAATTGCTGTTCGAGAAAATGAGCCAGTTGCTGGATAAGCACCAAAAAATGGACCAAATACATTAGTTACGCCAATAGCAACTAATTCCTGATTTGGATCGATAACATAATTATTAATTCGACCGAATGATTTGGCAATAGCTATATGTTCGATAAGTAGAACAATGACAGTTGACGGTAAATAGGGCAGAAGTTTTAAGAACAGCTTGCTATCAAGGTACGGTACAGCCATATTTTGAAAACCTCGTGGAATGGCACCGAGAAGAGCTGTACGTGGTTTATCTACATGCTCACGATTTATTAACCAGGAAATCAATAGATAAAGTAAAATTACGAATGCTGTGCGAAGTGTATTGATAAAGAAGAATAGTTTTTCTCGAGTTGGATGACGTTTAGCTGCTTGTGTACAAATGAATCGAATGGCATACAATAGAAACAATGCTGTTAAACCAAGCGCTGCATTCAAATTACAGTATTTTATATTCTTCCAGAAATTTATAAAAACAAGATATGTTGCTTGACGTGTATCAAACGATCGATTATTTCCAAACATGGTTGGGATTTGACCCATAGCTATGTTGAGTGCTGATCCGGTCATGAAGGCTGCTAAAGCTGGCAATGGTATGAAATCCACAATGAAACCGAGACGAAGAATTCCTAATAAGCAAACAATGCATCCAATTAATAAGGCAAGTGCAGAAGCGATCGTATGTAGTTCATATTGTGGGTAGACTCGATAAATATCATCTAGAATGCTTCCTGTCAAGGCTGACATGACAGCTACTGGTCCAATACTGATGTCCTAAAAGAGGACCAATGTTTGAAGCGTATTTTTATATCATCTACGAGCACCTACCTTACTTGTTGCAAAGAACCAATAGATCATCACACCTACAAAACTACTATATAGTCCAAATTGTGGTGCTAGTTTTGCCAGACCAGCATAAGCCATACTCTGTGGAATAACGATAGCACCAACTGTTAGACCCGCAACAATATCACCCCAGAACCATGTGAAATTGTACCGATAAATCCAAGTTAGAAATGGAAAGAATGATAGAAAGTAATTCTTTATTCCCTCTTGTGGATTTCTTATCTTGCTTTTTAACCAATTCTTTATTGTTAATGGCGATTCATGATATTCATGATTTGTAACAGAATGCATAGGGTTCAGCGTTGAACTATTTGTTGTCGTCAATGGAATGCAATTGACTTCAGTTTCCTTCACTTTTGTCATCAAATTTGCTTTAGATACAATGGTGAAATAAGTACATTAATTACTTTTTAAAACAATGTCGCCCTTTATATACAGAGCTAAATTATACTTTTGCAATAGTTGACATCTATAAACTGTCTCTATAGTAGCCTTTTTCGTTTTTTTTCATCACGTGTAATCATTCGGGCAATACTTCATGTTATTTAGTTCACTATATTATCATCGCCGAGGGATTCAAAAGTCGACATAGAGCGCCTGCAGGTATTCATAATGACAAAAGCGTACGTCATACGCATAAACACATCTCTTTGACGAAATAAATTGAGTACATGGTGTGAAAAAGAAACTATTTTAATTTATTTAATAGTCTAGCCTCGCGAAATATGTTTTTTTTTTATATAAACACATCACGCGTTGAATGTATGGAGTCAAAATCGCTCTCCTCTACAAACTGATGTTTATGATATCTATAAATCATCACGCGGTACTTTATTTCGTCTCTCCGAAGTTAAGACAAACACAAATATGACATATTATGCGATAATATAGCTTTTCAACTACTATTCGATAATGTTACTGTTGAATGACAGATGATAGTCCTCATACGAGTATTTTGCTTTATATATGGATTATGATAATATTCGAGAGATAGGAAAAGCAGTAATTCGGTTCTTTCATTCGTAAGCATATAGCTGTCTGAATATGAAGGTACTTAGACATTTTGAATGTATATTTATATTCTTTTTAAATTTCTTATGTTCTATCTATGGCTGTAGAAGACATGTCTTTTCGTTTGCGTGATTTTCATTGTCACGGTGACATCAGAATCTGACGATGAATTTCAAAGTTTGTCTATTCTGGCCGGTTAGTTAAAGGTTCTGAAATGAATTGATCTTTCTTTAGTTGAGCCCAACGAAGCTTTGCAGTTTTTGTTTCGAAATCGTCGAACGTTTTTCCATCCAGGAAAGAGCAAGTGTGAAGAGCAGAAACGTGAAGCTCGAAAAGCTTATGAGGAAAAGTGTACCATGTTAGGCAAACGTTTTTGTCCAAAATTAAGTGCTTGGAACGACTTTCAACGATGGGAAATCGGCGATGGCTATGAAAGTAAACGCAATCCATTGCCAACGGAAGCGACACCCGCACCACAGATGCATACAATGCGCACTCATCGAACGCGTCTTTACACACCAGCTACATTGCCAACGCATAGAACACCCTTATATGGGCACGCTACTGCGCGACCTAATTATCGTGCACCTCAATATCAAAACGAAAGAGTAACACGAAATCCTGTCGATAAATAAAGTTTTAAAGTTCAAAGATTTGTAGTTAGAAACATGCATAGAAATAAACATGCTTATTTGCTTTTCTCTAGTGTATGCATCGTTTTTCAACGGCACATAACTCCAAAGACATCGATATTTTTACTTTCGTTTAGTTAAAAAAGAAGTCAATCTCAAGACAGACGACTCATAAGAATAACATAAAATGTTGTCTATCCGAATGAGAGAGAAATAAGAACAACAAACAAAAGTGAGAACGTGAGCATGTGAAAATATAAGCACAAGTGATGAAGCGAACACAATCTGCCGATATTTTTAAAGTCTTCTTTCGTGTATCATTTGACTAGAATTGACAACCAAGTATTTCCCCAAGTCTCATGTAAAACTCTTGGATTATTTGTTGCACTTGATTTTTGAAATCTTGATGCGACATGATACCAGCTGCTAATTGGAATAATAAGCAGCCTATTTTGTATTGTGCATCTTGCCATTTTTTATGCATCTGTTCTATCTAGAACCAAGAAAAAAGAAGTCAAAGTCGAAGATAAGTAACAAGGAATAGTGAAAAAAGTACCGAATGCATCTGAATATTTGCTATTTCGACAGCCATAATGAATCAACAGATGTTTCAATAGGCAAAAAGATATGCTTGTCAAAAAGATGTAGACGGATAGATGATCAGTTAAACCTATTTATATTTATTCAGATGGAACCAGGAAAGAAGAAAAAAAAAGGAAAGCTGACGTCAGATGAGTTTATTCTTTCCATTTTTGGAAAAGAAGAGATATGATCTATCAACAGGTCATCTTAGATCTGTTTTCACACGAACTTAACTTAAGACAATCTAGCCAATACAATTCGCGTCACTGTGCAAAACGACCAACAACAAAAACACTTAATTCGCTCTGTTAGGCAGCGTTAGTGGCTGTCTGAATGAATGATATGTATCGCGTATGAGTCAAATTTGCCTCGCTACCTGGGTTAACGAAAGAAATCGTTGAAAGAATGATTCCTAGGACGAAGAATATAAACTAACACGAAAGCACCTATGTCTCAGTAGAATTCAATTTAAAATACACCATGCCTGCTGAAGCAATTACCATTGAAAACCCTGCGGAGTATTGTTCTGAGCATTGTTTTCTGGAACATCACTTTGATGCATACGCATGCATCCTAATCTAAATGAAAAAGAAAAATTGACATTGGAAAAAAACTGTGTTCACGAACACTTGGGTATGATATTCGTAGAGCCGACCGCATGTGCATCGATACATGTTCCTAACCTTCTATCTGAAATTTACCAATGAATATATTACGCACGAAAGTCGATGTTTATACACGATCTTGTCTTGGTCTTCTCTCTCTTCTTCATTTATTCCAGGCACATGTAATCGTTATTCTACCACAGATAACGTTCAGTCCAGGGCTGTACTTGTGACCTATCATATGTCCCCACAGAATGGATAGAGGAAGGTCGATGGTCCATCTCAAGAAGAAAAAACGTTGCCTTTTCATGGTCGAAGTTGAAATCGGAATACAAAACATAAATTAATTTGTGTTAGATAAGTGCATGCCAAGATGGCACTGAGATTCTCTCACTCACCAGCATGGACTCTAGATTGTCCGTCTCGAAATTCGATACTGCTCATAAAGTTTTGTTAAATGATGCAGAAACAGCGATGTGTTTTTTTTTCTTGTTCAATATATTTCAGTGGTCACGAACATCATAGTTATTTGACAATATATGTACGAATTATAGTCGAATTTATCTTATGGTTCTGTAAAAATCACGTCCGCTCTCTCTCACATAGACAAGCGGCATGAATGGTAGACTATGTCGTTTCTGCTTTTCCTATTGAAATAGAACTACAATACTTTTTTATTCTCTTTTGTACTAATACAAAGGGAAATATCAGTATCAAAATAAACTAAAAATATTTTTTCATTTATGTTCCGGATGATGAGGAAGACGGGTCACCGGCTAAATGTCGTCGATGTAACTCTTCACACTTTACTTTTAATTTGGCAAACTCATTTTGAATAACATCGGTCACTGCCTTACGTATTTCTTCCTAAAAATAAAATACAATGAATTCAATAACTTAACCAAATACGATTACATACTGGAGATCGATTTTCTTTCTTCATATTGCTCACCATATCATCAAGGATCAATGGTTCGCCGACATATATGCTCACTTTTTGTCCTGTTTGAGGTTTGTAGGGTTCCACATTTGGTAGTACCGAATCCATACCAAGATGATAGAACGGCACAACAAGAGGACAAATATTAGCTTCGGCAATCAGTCGACCAACACCTATCGTAATCATGTCGTATCACAGGTAAATATCAAAATGAAAATTTTACCCCATTTTAATCTGATCAACTCTTTTGTCATATTAATTTTACCTAAAAGAGTATTATGAGAACCATTACGTATGAGAAATGTTGATACCTTCTGGAAAAATGTGTACCCAATCACCCTGATTAAGTTGTTCTAATGCGAAATCCATCGGTCGCTGAAAAACACCATCGCCACGTTTGATTGGAATTGTTTTACCCAAACTGAAGAAAATCTGATGTTTTTTCACAGTAAATACAATATCATCGGCGCCCAATGCCCATCGCATCTTTTTACGATTCCAAAAACTATGATATGGCATTGTTGCTCCTATAAAAATAACAAATGTTAATAGGCGATCAGTATAAATACCAAATAAAACAACAGATTAATGTGTTATAGGGTGAGAGGAGAAGAAAACTACCATTCATATACCGATCAACAGTGGTTCATCTAGACCTATTCATACAGAAATAGATAAAAACTAAATGGGCGTGTCTCAACAAAAAATATTGCTTACAAGAATGATGATTGGTCGCAGTAATTAATGGTCGATTGGGATCTCGATGAAGAACAGCATTGAGAAGAATATCGCCTTATAAAAAAAGAGAAAAGAATATAAGCTATAATCAAATAGAACAGTTTCATTACCATTTTCAATTCGTACCGAAGTAAGATGATCTAGTAGAAGAAAGAACACCAATGACCGTACTTTTGCATACCGGTTGATCTCACTTACTCATCCATAGTCTACTCAATGTTCCGACAAGTCCAATAGTCACTGTTGAAAGTACTTTGTATGTTCTCGATGGCTTTTGAGGGAATGGCCAATCAAAACTAAGTGGCATAATCTAAAAGAGCATATCACATATTCTTTGTTTTCCTTTTTTCGTTCTTTCTTGTTTTATTTTAAATCTTTGCAAGAAAATCTTGATTTTCCAGTGCTTTTTGCGTTCTAAGTCAAGTGTATATTGCATCGAAAAAGAAAATGTTAAAACATCACTACAGAAAAACAAAAGCAAAGAGAAAAATGTGAGAGACAGAGAAAATAAGTGGACACACACATCAATGCTTAATGAAACATGTGCAGTTGTTAAAACAATTTTCTTCGTTTGATTTTCACAACTCCTTCATCTGCTCTCCACTTTGAAAGACACACCAAAATTACTCTAAAAGCTAATTTATCTAGAAAATGTCTGTTTTGATTATCGATCGTCTATTGATTTTCTTCATAGTTCTTTGATTTTTTCGGCAGCATCAGCAACTTTCTCTTTAGCAGCATCAACTGCATCCGACACAGTTTCTTTCAACGATTTAAATGATAAAAGAATATTGGCACGATGTTGTAATTCTTCTTTCTTTTCATTCGTGATCTAAGAAAAAAAACATATGATGCATGAAATGCTCATTTAGCGAATGCTTTCAATTACTTTTCCTTTGAGTAAATTTTGAACACGTCGTCCTTCGCGTTTAAGAAATTCTACGCCTTGTTTAGCAACTGCTTCCATAATTTTCAGATATGAATCACCACTATAATCACATAATTGAATCGTATTTATACTAGATCATCATTTTATTATTGTTTTTCACTCACCTCTTTTGCTCTTTTTTATCGACGAAACCTTTAACTTGTTCCCGTGCCTTTTCAATCAATGATTTCGTTTGAGTTTCATCACTTGCTGATGAGGCATCGAAAAATTCTCGTGCAATCTTATCTAACGCTTCCAATGTACCTGGTAAACCGAACCAAAGATCTAACAGACATAAAAGTTCAGTTTTCTTTCCAATTCAAATCAATATTCCATTACTTGTATGTTGAGAAAGAAAACGTTTAAGACCATCTTCAGTTTTCTCTCCAGTAAAATCGATTGGTTTGGATTTGCCTTTGAGAAATAGTTTGTAAGCTGGAAAATCAGCCTTGGTGACCTTGTACTCGTTAGCTAATTGTTCGTTTTCCTTGTCACCGTAGTCAACAATTGGAATTTCAGCAATAAGAAGATTTTTTGTATTTGCTGCGTTTTCAGCAAATTTCTTGAATTGATCTTGGTTTTCACCATAAGCTAAAATTAAGATGTCAGTATGAGAGAAAGTTTATCAAAAAGAGCTTCTCTACGTACGGTATTTATCGTCAAATTTAGCAAGGACAATATCGAAACTTCGAAGAATCTTATCAAATGTTAGAGTATCAACAGTGACTGTTCCTTGGGTATGGGCACTACT
The DNA here is from genome assembly GCA_905250025.1 of Adineta ricciae. NCBI lineage: Eukaryota > Metazoa > Rotifera > Eurotatoria > Adinetida > Adinetidae > Adineta > Adineta ricciae. The sequence goes on along the minus strand of CAJNOJ010000061.1, from coordinate 73,437 downwards.
TGATACAATGAATGTAAAGAAAAGAAGAGCAGAACACGCATAGAGGACTTTCATCGTTTTCGGAGCAGAGAAGCAATCTGCAAGGATTCTAAATTTGATGCAAGTAAAAGAGTATATATCTCGATTGAAGAAAAGGACGACTAAGACGTGTGTACTACTTGTTTTAAATAGGAAGGTGAAGAGAAATAACCAATGAGAGGCTGCCGCGCTCAGATAATTACATCGACAGTAGTGACCTCAAACACCTTTTTTTAAATTAGAAAGTTCTAGAATGATATCAAACATATCTGGATATACGTTTTTTTATATAATGTATTCATTATTACTGAAATAGGAATATGTGTACGAAAGATTGATGTCAAGACTAATGCACGACATTGGATTGAAAGAGAAGAAAAGTACGGATAACAAAAGAAAAACAAAGAAAAGAAAATTCATTTGAACAAATGCGAGACACATGACTTTTACTAGCAGGAAGAAATAAAAATAACAAAGATAAATTGAGTATACAAAACACAAATGCGCTTGATTATTTATAGAAGAGAAATACAGAGATAATGAAACAATGAATAAACATCAATATCGGTGTGACAAGGAAAGAAAAAGTTGTGCATGGCACATCTATAAAAATCGTTGGTTCTTCTTGATTCTAGCAAGCAAACTGAAGCAGAAATCAAATTTTGATATAAAAATTTGCGAAGAAGAACGAAGATCTGATGGTATCTATTGTCTTTTGTTTTTGCTTATAAATCGACTTTCTTCTTCGCTTCTCGAAGAAGTTCTTCAGCTTTAGCTTTGCCAGCTTCATAAACTTGCTCAGCATATTTCTCAGTTTTTTCCAGGGCTTCTTTACCATACTCTTGACCAACTTCAACAGCCTTGGCAGCGAATTCTTTTCCAGCTGAAAAACAACATAAAATGAACGATATTTGATAACGTTTTGCAGAAGAAAATGTATTGACAGACCTTCGAGAGCTTCGGGAACTTTTTCTTGTAATACTTCGCTAGCATGAGCAGCATATTCACTGGTAGCTTTGATTGCTTCAGAAGCAAATTCTTTCGCACCTAGCAATTCAACGAAATATTTGACTTTCTCTATCCATTCTGTTCGTTCTGTCTTTTTAGTTACTTTTGATCGTTTCAGCGGTCATTTCTCCAAGTTTTTCTTTCGCGACTTCTTTGAATACCTGACCTTGTTTGAGAGCTTCATCGGCATATTCTCTACAAATTAATAGAAACTAGTGGAACACAACTATCTTTCATAACTTACGTAGCATATTCTTTAACAACTTCGGCTCCATGTGCTAAATATTCGTTACCAGCTTCAGCAGCAGAGATTGCTTTTTCACTCAACACTTCAGCATATTCGGAACCGGTTTTGGCTGCTTCGGCAGCTTTTTCTTTCAGTACTTCAGCGTATTCTGAGCCAACTTTTGCCGCCTCTGCAGCTTTTTCTTTCAAAACTTCAGCGTATTCAGAACCGACTTTGGCGGCTTCGGCGACTTTTTCCTAATGAGTCAAATCCATTAATAAATTTTACCATAACTTTATTAAGTATTTAATACATACTTTGACGATTTCAGCACCTAGAAGAACAAACAATGATTCGGGTTAATTCAGTACAAAATTGTCAATTGTTATTTTTCTACCTGCGGCAGCTGCTGGAGCGACGTATTCTTTATAAACTTCTTGTGTTTTTTCGATACCAGCTTGAGCAGTTGGAAGTACATATTCGTTGAGGACTTCTTGTGTTTTTTCCGCAGTGACATGAGCAGCATCGACGACTTTTTCTTTAACAACATTCAGTGTTTCAGACGCTACTGGCGCAACCTTAAAATGAATGAATAGAATTGCTGCGACCTGTTGAAGAGGATTACTCGTCACTCACGTATTCATTGTACACTTCTTGAGTTTTTTGTGCGCCAGCAGCAACATATTCTTTGGTTACTTTGGCTGCTTCGGCTGCAGCTTCTTGACTGACCTTAGCTGCTTCGACAACTTTCTCCTTGACGACATTCAGTGTCTCAGAGGCAGTAGGTGCGACCTACAAAAAAAATGTACGAAACCAATAGTTGATATCGATACTTAAAAAAAGTTTTCAATAACGTACATATTCATTGTAAGCCTCTTGAGTTTTTTGAGCACCAGCAGCGACGTATTCTTTGGTTACTTTGGCTGCATCATTTGCTGCTTCTTGGCCAACTTTAGCTGCATTAGAAGCAGCATCAGCAACATAATCTCCTGGAAATTCGCATAAAGACGAAAATTGACTCACTCTACTATTTTCAAAAATTTGCATGTACTAACCAGCAGTCTTAGCAGCATCTGCAGCAACTTTTGCTCCGTCTGTTGCTAGTTTTGCTCCAGTTTTAACACCATCAGCGACTTTATCTGCGACTGTATCTTTGATATGTGTTGCTCCTTCAACAACTTTGTCTTTCGTTGTTTTTTGTTTACCATACGCGGTTGAGATTAAACAGATGACAGCAAGTGTAAAGAAGATTTTCTGTGAGAGTTGCATTTTTGTGTAATATCTTGTTCGAGAAATGGACGAGTATATCCTATGTATAGATTCTGAAACATAAAATGAGAATGAAATTTTGCAAACTTTAAATTAAAACAAAAACAAAAGACGTTGTTTGAGGGTTTTTCGTTTGTTTATTTGTCAAGAAAAACAAAAAAGTATGGTTTATGTGCACAATGAGGAAAACATGAGTGACTGACTATTTGTCTGTGACTTTTGGACGAACCGGTAAATACAATGACGTATTCTGTCCTATATAGTTCATCGGTTGTTTAGAAACACAGTTCAAGAGAAGAAAGGAAGATGTTGAAGAATGATATGATAAGGAGTAATAAAAATGAAGAAAATACGAACAGCATAAAAATGGAATTTCGCTGAAATAAATGATTTTCTATATGCTTGATTAAATTCGCTAGATGATGAAATAAACAAAGAAGAATGATAGAAAATATTGCTCAGGAAGAAGAGATCTGAGCAATAATGGAAAAGATACACAAAAAAATGATGTTTAAATGTCAATTTCTACTGACTCGTTCATGGACGTAATAGATTTATAAGTCAAGTGATTCTTTCACCTTTTTCTCTGCTTGCTTAGCTGTTTTTTGAGCTTTACCAGAGTATTCATCGAATTTTTCTTTAGCTTGATCGGTATAAGCAGCTGCGTGTTTAGAAGCAAAGCCAACAGTTTCTAAACAAGAATTCACGTTAAAATGATCTTTTCAAAGACAGAACTTCTTTTTCCTTACCCAAAATCGAGTCTTTGACATCATTGAGGACGCTAAAAGCTTTATCTAAAAGAGTTTCACCTTGTTGTTCTGCTTGTTTAGCCGCTGATTTGACCTTTTCGCCAGCATCACTTGCTTGGCGTCGGAGTTTTTCACCTTGTTCTAAACGAATAACAAGCATATTTTACATCAAAACAACATCCTCTGCATTGGTTACTCGAAGCTTGATTAGCTGCGTTTTCGGCGGCCTTCTTAGCTTGATCAGCTACATTATCAGCTGCCTTTTTAGCTGATTTGGCAGTATCACCAGCTGCATCCTTCCTAAAAATATATTTTCAAATAAAAAAAACATGAATTATTCAGCCGTAGCGACTTACAAATCATCGAAACTTTCGCTTGCTTTTTTTCGAAGACCTTCACCAGCTTGTTTAGCTTCATCAAATTTTTTACCAGCTGTTTCTTTTGCATCCGCAGCGACCTTCTGACCAGCTTTGAGAGCATCCGCTACAGAAAATAATCAAACTTAGGTGGAAATCAGCTTTAGTTACACTTACAAGCTTTATCTTTCAACGTTTCAACGTTTTCATTAACAGCGTCGACTACTTGATCCTATACGTACAACAAAGCACGATGATTGTATAAGTGATGCCCTTAGAACCTACTTTTAATTTTTCACCTTGATGTAAAGCATCTGATGTCTTTGCTTTAATATCATCTTGAAGATTGCCACTGACAATGGCAACACACACGATAGTCAAAAGAAATATTTTATACATGTCGAAAGCAGAAATATGTTCGAGTAAACAAAGATTTATCTAAAATCACCGATGAAATGAGGCAACGCAATGATATATGGTTATAAATATACACATTTAATCATAAAAGTAAATAGATAGATATGCACCCTGTACTCTGAAAACATCGACGAAATCACCGAGTACACCCGCGCCACAAACCTATGTTGCAAACACGTTGACAGTCACGACACGAGAAATACTCCGACTTACATCGAATGACTCATCAATTGAATTCTTCCAGAAATAATTCAAAATTAATATTCAATGCTTGATGTTGTTCTACAACTTTATTTGTCAAAACAACATTTTCGTTTTTTTGCTAGGAAATTCTGACAATTACTCTTTCTTGATTTTGTTTATATCATTAACTAGCGTCCTCTCCATACGGAGCAAAAAACGAGCGTCATACTAGGTTATTTCGAAGTAATAATAACATTTATTTAACTTAACTGACATTAATTAGTCATTGGAGGAAAGAAAAACAACAACGAAAGAAAAATGTTTTCTATAATCACAACTTTGATTCGTAAGAAATCAGGTCTCTGTTTGATTGATGCAAAAGAAAACATATGATAATTGTAACTCGTCCATTTTCATCTGCGTTGGCGAGTTGTATTTTAACACGACAAAAGCTTATTACGTGTCTCTCCATATCATAAGGGGCGAGACAATGAATTATCTGGTGACATTTATCTCGAACTGGTTTTTCCCATCGACAGTAGTATGTATAAGATAATATCTAAACGCTCCTTTTAACTGCTTACTCATGTTTTCCAACCGAGATGTATGTACTTTGATTGTGTTCGACTTAAGTTTGAGAATTAACAGATAGTGTCATCTATCAGACGTATGATAATGCATTTATTCCTATACTGCAGGACAAATTATTTAGTTTGAAAAGATCGGTTTTCAGTAGATTCTCATTTGATAATTTTTGGGCTGTATTTTATGCGTATCCATCAGTCGGTCGATAAAATCAAATAAACAAACGTGGCATCCGGATTTGATTGGTTAAAACTTTTGCTTTCTTGTAAGGTAAATTTATTATTTCTTTCTTCGATTTCAAACTAAATTTACATAGAAAAGACGATCTTTTCTGTATGGAAAAGTAAAACAAACTACCTTCGAATATGTTTTTTTTTCTCAGAATTCTTTCTCATCGTTTTTGATCAAACTATTCGCCATTCAGTTTGTATTTTTAACTAGAGGCATACACAGAGAATAAGAAGAAGAAGAAAGTCGTCGGTGGATGACTCATTCGCGAACGAACATAACCATGTATCTCTCTCCGTCTTCCTTTTCTTCATTTCTTATGCTACCATCCACCCATACGTTTCTTAATTTCAATGTTTGCATTGTACTCCGCCTTGTCTATACCCGCTCAGTCGAAGACGAGAGTAGAGTATTTTATACAGTCTAGGTTGCATCAATAGATAAGAAAAACAAATGACTAATAAAGCTTGTTGGAGGTCATAGCTCACTCTTATAACTAGAAGACGAAATATGTATCGATGAGCGAAACACAACTTGCTTTTTTTCCCTTTAATTTAAGATTTTGACACTAGTTATTTAAGCATGGCTGGACAATTGCCAATCAAATTTCAAGAGCATTTACAAGTAAATTCATTCAATTGATAGATTTCTATTTAAACTGAACGAAATCTTGATTGTTTTTAGCTTCAAAATGTCGGTATCAATGTTGCGAACATCGGCTTCAGTTCCTTAACAATGGAGTCCGACAAGTTCATTTGCATACGAGAGAAAGTTAATGATACAGCCTTTGTAATTATAATCGATATGGCTGATACTAGTAATCCAATCAAACGGCCAATTACTGCGGATTCAGCCATTATGCATCCAACAAGTAAAGTGATTGCATTAAAAGGTAAAAGAAGAAATCAAAAAAGCGCAATTATCACAACGAAATATGTTGAATTCTAGCTGGTAAAACCCTCCAAATATTCAACATTGAACTGCGTAGTCGCATGAAAACATTCAATATGACTGAGGACTGTATTTTTTGGAAATGGGTCAGTGTGAACACTATCGGTATCGTGACAGAAACATCCGTGTATCACTGGTCAATGGAGGGTGAAAGTCAACCGGTGAAAATGTTCGATCGTCATCAAACTTTACAAGGTTGTCAAATAATTAACTATCGAACAGATGAATCATTGCAATGGTTACTTATCATCGGTAAGTTCATACTTTTTTCCGGTTTGAAATGCTTTCATGGGTGCGGTTTTATAGGAATCCAAGCGCAAGATAGTCGAGTGGTTGGCCGTATGCAACTTTACTCGGTCGAACGAAAAGTTTCCCAACCGATAGAAGGTCATGCCGCTGCATTTACACAATTTAAACTCGATGGAAATAAACAACCATCAACACTTTTTTCATTTGGCGTTCGAGGACCTCAAGGAGGAAAAGTAAAACAAAATACTGTTGATTTAACTTAATCTTGCATGGCTTCTTCTCTAGCTTCATATTATTGAAGTTGGCACACCAGCACCAGATAATCAACCATTTCAAAAGAAAGCCATTGATGTTCAATTTCCAGCGGAAGCACCTAATGATTTTCCTGTTGCTATGCAAACGTCATCGAAGCATGGTGTTATCTATCTAGTGACAAAATACGGTTACATTCATATGTTCGAGATCGAAACGGGTACATTGATTTATATGAATCGTATTAGTGCAGATACGATGTTCGTCACTGCACCACATGAAACATCATCTGGTATTATTGCTGTTAATCGTAAAGGACAAGTAAATAGATAAGAAAATGAATGATTTGTTTCGTTTACTGACGGCTTCTGTTTCAAAGGTTCTTTCGGTTAGCATTGATGAAGACAATGTTGTTTCGTATATACAAAATACTTTGGGCAATGCGGAACTTGCTTATAAAATGTCAGCAAGATGTAATTTACCAGGTGCTGATCAACTATTTTTGGCTCGATTCGCTCAATTATTTCAAAGTGGAAATTTCGCTGAAGCTGCTAAAGTTGCTGCAACTGCACCAAGAGTAATTTCTGTCGAAAATCATTCGAATAAAAGAATTCCGATTTTCTTTTGCCAACTAGGGAATACTTCGAACTCAACAAACCATTCAACAATTCCAGACAGTTCCTGCCCAACCCGGTCAGCCATCTCCATTACTTCAATACTTTAGTATCCTATTAGAATCGAGTAAACTAAACAAAGAAGAATCGATCGAATTATGTAAACCAGTTGTCATGCAAGGAAAGAAACAACTGATTGAAAAATGGTTAAAAGAAGATAAAGTAAGTTCCTATACGACCAGATTTCGAGAGCAAAATGTTTTTTTTACTTGTTTAGCTTGAATGCAGCGAACTATTAGGTGATTTAGTGAAAACTATTGACCCAACATTGGCTCTATCCGTCTATCTACGCGCTAATGTTCCTATGAAAGTTATACAATGTTTCGCCGAAACAGGTCAATACCAAAAGATTGTACTCTATGCTAAGAAAGTTAATTTTCAACCGGATTATATCTATCTTCTACGAAGTATCATGCGCATAAATCCAGAACAAGGTGTTCAATTCGCACAAGTAGGAGTTTTCATTTCTCTCATTCTTGAAATTAAAATTTTTCTATTGAACAGTTACTCGTTCAAGATAGTGAACCCTTGGCTGATTTAACTCAAGTTGTCGATGTCTTTCTCGAGCAAAATCTTGTTCAACAATGTACCGCATTCTTACTCGAAGCATTGAAAAACAATCGAGAAGATCAAGGACACTTACAAACACGTCTCTTAGAAATGAATCTAATGCAAGCACCACAAGTATGATCACTTACAGAAAGAAAAATACCATGTTCATCAGTTTAATTGCAGGTGGCTGATGCGATCTTGGGTAATAACATGTTTACACACTATGATCGACCACATATCGCTCAATTGTGCGAAAAAGCTGGTTTACTTCAACGAGCACTTGAGCATTACACTGATTTGTACGATATCAAACGTGCCGTTGTGCACACACATTTACTTAATCCTGATGTAAGTATGGGACATTCGAAAAAAAAACAACGATTGATTCGATTTGTTGCTTTTCTTCTCATTAGTGGCTTGTTAACTATTTTGGTCGATTATCCGTCGACGACTGTTTGGAATGTTTAAAAGCAATGCTCCAAGCAAATATTCGCCAAAATTTACAAGTCGTTGTTCAAATTGCCACGAAATATCATGAACAACTCGGAACAGCCAAACTTATCGAAATGTTTGAATCATTCAAAAGTTATGAAGGTTAGTTCGTAAAAGTACTCTTTATCATCATGAAAGTTTAGTCCAAATGTTCTATTGCTTGATAAGAGATTTCGAAAGTCCCGTGTTCAAGTCTTACGATTGGAAAACTTATATGATGATTCGCGTGCACTTTATCCGACATCCTTTCATAAGGAAATGTGGATACATTCATTCCAGTGTAGTTCTGACAAGTTTTTCCAAATCGATATGAAAGTTTTTTCGCATGGAACCGCTCGTATCATATCCTTATTGTGATACGATGAATGTCCAGGCAATATCAAACAATCGGATTAAGAAAACAGCTCATTAAATTCCATATTTAGTTTAATGATCCTGAGGATTCAAACAAAACTATGCTTTTTGCTCTTTTTTAGGTCTTTTCTATTTTCTTGGCTCAATTGTGAATTTCAGTCAAGAGCAGGATGTCCATTTTAAATATATTCAAGCTGCATGCAAAACAGGTCAAATCAAAGAAGTCGAACGTATTTGCCGTGAATCAAACTGTTTCGATCCGGAACGTGTAAAGAATTTTCTCAAAGAAGCTAAACTAACGGATCAATTACCGCTGATTATCGTCTGTGATCGATTCAATTTCGTGCATGATCTTGTTCTTTATTTATACCGAAATAATCTTATGAAAAATATCGAAATCTATGTTCAACGAGTACGTTTCCAATCATGTTTTGATTGAAGTAAATCTTCTTCGTTGTAGGTGAATTCAGGACGTTTGCCAGTTGTCGTTGGCGGTTTGCTCGATGTGGATTGTAGTGAAGATCAAATCAAACAATTAATTCTATCCGTTCGAGGCAATTTCAACGTTGACGAACTGGTCGAAGAAGTGGAAAAACGAAATCGGTTGGTCTCAGAGAAAGAGTAGTTCAGGAATATATTTCTACTTTCAATTCTAGTATGAAACTATTGTTACCATGGCTCGAAACTCGTGTTCATGATGGTAGCAACGATCCGGGCGTTCATAATGCATTAGCTAAAATCTACATTGACTCCAATAGCAATCCGGAAAAATTCCTACGTGATAATCCTCATTATGATAGCCGTGTTGTTGGAAAATATTGCGAAAAACGTGATCCACATCTAGCATGTGTTGCATATGAACGTGGTGGTTGTGATATGGAATTAATTAATGTAAGTACAGAAATCTTGGAATGATGCATACTATTTCAAAGTCATATGAAAGAATATGATTCAAATTTTATCTTGTATTCGTACTGTCTGACCAAGATGAAAGATTCTTTTCAAAATGAATCATGTTTGTTTTTCCTCATTTGATTAGGTTTGTAATGAAAATTCATTATTTAAAAGCGAAGCACGTTATTTGGTCCGTCGAAAAGATCCGGCCCTTTGGGAACATGTTCTACGTGAGGATAATCAATATCGGCGACCACTGATTGATCAGGTCATTCAAACAGCTTTGACTGAAACTCAAGATCCGGAAGAGATCTCAGTGACAGTGAAAGCCTTCATGACTGCTGATTTACCAAACAATTTGATCGAATTATTAGAAAAAATCGTTCTCGACAATTCTGTCTTCAGCGAACATCGGTAAACGCGAGATTTTCGCTTTTCATCTTTTAAAAATGTCTACTTTTCTTATTTGATTAGCAATTTACAAAATCTACTTATTTTAACTGCGATCAAAGCAGATCGTACACGTGTGATGGATTATATCAATCGTTTAGAAAATTACGATGCACCAGATATCGCCAACATTGCTATTAGCAATCAGTTATACGAAGAAGCGTTCTCGATTTACAAGAAATTCGAAGTTAATACTTCAGCTATTCAGGTACTTATTGATCATATCAAAAACTTGGATCGTGCCTACGAATTTGCTGAACGTTGCAACGAACCTGGCGTGTGGAGCTTATTAGCTAATGCTCAGATACGACAAGGTCTTGTTAAAGAAGCAATTGATTCATTCATTAAAGCGGATGATCCAACATCATACTTGGAAGTCGTCAATGTTGCTACTCAAAATCGTAAGTTTTCTACGTTTCATAATCCGAATCTAAAGAAACGGTCTGCTTGCAGAAAGTTGGGAAGATTTGGTTCGCTACCTACAAATGGCTCGTAAGAAGGCTCGTGAAACATTTGTTGAAACTGAATTAGCATTTGCCTATGCTAAAACCAATCGATTGGCTGAATTGGAGGAATTTATTACTGCGCCAAATCATGCACAAATCCAAGCGGTAAGATGAATGTATAGTGATCAGTGCAAATGATGAGAAAATTCCGGTTTCGTAAATTTTAACCAGCTGATTTTCAATATGAATGAAAAACAGATAGGGGCCCTGCTCTGATGCACTAGATTTCACGATGTATGTAACGAACACAAAACTGATTTGTTTGTTGTCGATTAGGTTGGTGATCGTTGTTTCGATCAAGGACTGTACGAAGCTGCTAAACTTCTCTACAATAATATCTCGAACTATGCCAAATTAGCTGTTACACTATGTTTTCTGGGTGATTATCAAGGCGCTGTCGATAGTGCACGTAAAGCCAATTCAACGAAAACATGGAAAGAGGTAATAGTTGATTTTGACCACTTTGAATGATTCACGATGAAAATGATTGTCATTTAGATCTGCTTCGCTTGTATTGACCGACAAGAATTTCGTCTTGCTCAAATCTGTGGTATTCAAATTGTTGTTCAAGCTGAAGAACTCGAAGAATTAATTAACTATTATCTAAATCGTGGTTATTTTGAAGAATTAATTCAACTTCTCGAAGCAGCTCTTGGTCATGAACGTGCACACATCGGCATGTTTACTGAATTGGCCATCCTATACTCGAAATATAAACCACAAAAGATGCGCGAACATTTAGAATTATTTTGGTCACGTGTTCGAAAACCAAAGGTAAATGTTTGGTTCTTTTCTTCATACGAAAAAATGCATCTGGTCGATTCAGGTACTTCGTGCATGTGAACAAGCTCATCTTTGGTCGGAATTGGTATTTCTCTACGACAAATATGAAGAATATGATAATGCTGTGTTAACCATGATGGCTCATCCAACAGAAGCATGGCGTGAAAATCATTTCAAGGATATTATTAGTAAAGTAGCCAATATTGAATTATATTACAAAGCGATCGATTTCTATTTGGAATATAAACCAATGTTATTAAATGATTTACTTTTAATCTTATCTCCACGTCTTGATCATACACGTGCTGTCAATTACTTCCTTAAAATCAAACAATTACCATTGGTTAAACCATACTTACGTTCAGTACAGAATATAAACAATAAAGCCATCAATGAAGCTTTGAATAATCTTTTGATCGAAGAAGAAGACTATCAAGGTTTACGAAGTTCAATTGATGCCTATGACAATTTCGATAACATCTCATTAGCACAACGACTTGAAAAACATGAATTAACTGAATTTCGACGTATATCTGCTTATCTTTACAAAGGAAATAACCGATGGAAACAAGCTGTGGAATTATGTAAAAAGGATCGTTTATACAAAGTAAGACGCCGAGAAGGTAATTTAAAACAGACTTTCTTATCGAAAACGTTTTGTTAAGGATTCAATGACTTATGCTGCTGAGTCTCGTCAAGTTGATATAGCTGAAGATCTGATCTCATGGTTTCTCACTGAGAAATTATTTGAATGTTTCGGTGCATGTCTCTTTCAATGTTATGATCTGTTACGACCTGATGTGATACTCGAACTCGCTTGGCGTCATGATATCATGGATTTTGCTATGCCATACATGATTCAAGTTATGCGAGAATATATTTCTAAGGTAGGCAGTCATAGCAAAGCATTATTTCGGTTTTGACTCTTATTCTTCAGGTGGATAAACTCGAACAATCGGACCAAGTTCGTACAGAAATCGAAGAAACAAACAATTCGAAACCCATCGATTTCAGTGGTACGAAAAATATCTATAAAATGAAAAGGACCATTTTGAAAATTTTGCTTTAGCACAAGGACCATTGATGATCACTGGACCTGGTATGGGTATCTATCCACCCGCAGGAGCTTATGGTGCTGGTGTCGTATATCCACCATACGGTGGTGCACCTGGTTATCCAGGATATTGAAGATCTGAAATTCTCGTTTTTCTCTTTCTTATGACAAAAACAATACCCACGTAAATACTTTAGTCTCGATGATGTTTACTGAATTATCCGTCTGTGTATGTATTTCCGTGAGTGAACTTTTTTTTTTAAATACTTACGACGATATAGTTGCATTCCTTTCGTCTTTTGTTACGCACTTCTTTCTTTTTAAATTATTACCATTATTACTATTATTATTATTAACATTTTTAGGCAAAAAAATAAATAAATATATATATTAATATATACACCCTTAGAAGAACCATACTTTCGTTTTTCTTTGTGTAACCCGTGATCTTTTCTCCTCTCTTTCTTTCTTTTTTGTAGATCTTCTTGCATGCATTCAGTTTATTTCGATCTATTCTCATTTGTCGCTCTACTTTTTTTTCTTCTTTGTTTGTTTGTTCATATATATGGCATTACATTACACATTGAAAAATATTAATATGCTGAAACTGAAATCAAATATTCACTATTGTTTGACAATCGATCTGAAAAACATCATGATATCAGCTTAGTTTCTAAAGAAGAAAGATACCAGCAACATGTTTATCAACATTTCAATGAGACTCTGAATCCGAATGTTTTTCTTCAGTAAAAAAAAACGGTAATTTCATCAGCATCTTGTCTCATACCATGAATGTGTGACATCTTTAACGCAAGTTGTCAGTCCGATTGATTGGTACATCGGTTTTGTAGTATATTCATCTGCAACGTGGATTTTTGACTGTGTCTTACAAGAATGAATTAATATCATATCCTGTTATAGATAAGAAATTATTATTGATAGATTTGCATGAACATATATTAGCTCTTCCAACGTTTCTTTTATGGCACTTCAACAAGAATACTTTTCCATCCCGCCGATTACACGCGCCTATACGACAGCTTGTCTTCTAACGACTATCGCAGTTGTAAGTAGAAGATTTTGTTACTTTCTTTCATTTTCGAATATGAGAAAAAAATCTCATATCATTATTCCGCCTTGTTTAATCGCACAACCTGCTCGTCAGTTTCTATTTCTATCTCAATTACAAAGCTCAATTGTTCATGGATAATCGGATATAAGCAAGAGAGAAAGAGGAGAAGAAAAGGAAGAAGTAATTGATCGATGTCGTAATTCGTCAGGTGTCGGAGCATGATAAAAAAGAATGCGATGTGTGATATTTTCGCAATTAGAACAACTGTCACTTGAAATGAATTGATTTCAGAGCACCGTTAGCTCAACTGATCACTCTTATAAATGATGTTTTTTATTAAAGTGATTCTTCGATTCAATTTACAGACTCAATAATCCCTTTAGCTAGTTTCTTTTTTGTCTTGCCAATTTTCTGTCTGTTTCTCTGCCTCTTACTCTTTTAGTTTAAGATGACAGATGGCTGGTTACTTGTAACGTAAGGTTGCCTAGAGCCATTGTCACTTATGTGAAGAGGTAAATAGAGAGAAAGGCCACTTGAACAATCGTCAATAAGTAGTACCGAAGCACATCCTTTTCTATTCGTACTCATCCCTGTTTTTCCATTCGGTTCACCGTTTACTTTTTGTGTTAACGGAAACCTATCAGGAGTGAAGTTGAATGATTCCAATATATGCTCCTAATTAGAAAGGACAATAAAATATAAGCTCGACTATTTATTTTCTAAACGGAAATTCCTTGAACAAACATTATTGAACGTGCGATATTGATGATCCGAATGAGCAGATGCCGATGTGCACTGTGCACACATTTCATATCTCGGTCGGGTGTTGAAGCGTGGCATCATTGACGTCGGCAGCAGGAAATATAAAGTAATAGCATCGTTATGCAGATGAGAGAAATCGAAAGCGATCTAATCAAGCATAAATACGATATCAGGTGTGTAATCAATCCGCCTCTTTCGAAAATAAAGAACACGCTTGTCCATTTCTCTCTTCATAATAAATCAAAGTTGCTAACAAAAAAAAGCAACAACAACAAAACTGAAATAAAGAATGTCTTTCATCTATCGAAGAATACACTGACTGCGATCATTATTGTTCTTTTTTGTTATTTTTAGCAATTAGATTTTGTAACGGCTTATCAATTGTACTTTAATCCTGAATTAATTTTTAAAAAGTTTCAAGTAAAGAGCAAATTTTGTTGTAAAGAAGATAGCAACATAGTTGATCATTTTCTTTGAATAGTTATGGAGATTAATAACTTGCTTTTGCTTTTATGGTGGAATGGGCTTCAATTTTTTCTTTAATTTGCTATTCACTTATCGATATTGCCGTCATCTCGAAGAAGGTTCGTTCCGCGGACGTGCAGCAGATTTCTTGTATATGTTCTTATTCGGTGGCGTCTTGATGATAATCATGGCCTTATTTATCAACATTGTCTTTCTTGGCTCAGCATTAACAATCATGTTAGTTTATGTTTGGAGTCGGCGAAATCCGTTCGTTAGGTTCGTAGAAAAAAAAGCAGGCAACTTCTGTTTGATTGTTATCGACAAGAATTCGCTTTATTTAGAATGAATTTCTTTGGTTTACTCAATTTTCAAGCTCCGTATTTACCATGGGTGCTCTTCGCCTTCTCACTTTTACTTGGAAATTCAGTTATTGTGGATATTATGGGTATTATTGTTGGTCATGTATATTATTTTCTCGAGGATATATTTCCGCGTCAACAGGGAGGCTTTCGCGTCTTAAAAACACCTCGTTTCTTGTAAGTGAATCGATTTGAACGGTTAATGCTCAGTGTTTCTCTTGCAGACAGTGGTTATTTCATGAAACATCTCGTCGTGCGGATGAAAATGAAGCGCGTCCTAATGAAGGAAACAATGTACCATTTGGTGCTGGTGGTTTTCATTGGCAGTGATCAAATTTCGTGTTGAAATGTGTCTTTTTTTTCTTGCTCTGTTTTATTTATTACAAGATGTCTTGTATATCTTTTGTCAAGACGAAGAAAATATATACATATACATATACATATATATCTGATATAGCGCATGTGTCTAATCTCGGAGAGAAGGAAGAGAATCGAAAATGTTAATTGCAAATTTTCAAGCGAACATGTGGCTATTGTTACAATTAGTATCTTCTACATTCAATTTCAATTTTCTTCGATAAGTTTGCATGTTCTTGCACCTCCTTCTCTCGTCGTTCGTTCGTAAATAATTAAGTTTTTCCAATAAGATAGAATTGAATGTACGGTGACAATTTGATAGGCACTGAGCGTGTGTTGATAAGTCAACTCTTATCAGAGAAAGACACAGATAGAAATGAGTTTGCTGTTAAGCACAATTATCAAGAGACACACGTAGATAGATAGATATATAAAGAACGACACCTCAATCAGGCCATTATCCCATCACGGGATGAGCACACGCGTCTGGAGATTCTAATTTTAATTGCTCTTGTATTCTAATTGGGAGCATGAGATTCACTACAGACACACACACTTTGTCAACAATGAGCAGAAGGAGATTTCTGTTTGACAGTGATATAAATATTTGAAATGATCAATCAATATCATTTGCTTCCATTTGGTTTTACTCTTTCTTTTATTAAAATTCGGTGTTTTCACATCAATATGTGACTGCTGTTTTCTCTTCCGGATGTGTCAATTATGTTGACACGTGAACAACATATCTTCAATCTTCTAATCCTGTAAATGATGCGTCTCTTCGTGTTTAGGAAACAGGAAGAGTTCAAGTACGCGCAATTTTTATCAAGAAAATAAGGTATAGAATAATAGACAGCGCAGCAGTTTATTTTCGAATCGAGACAAAGAATGGATGCCGCTTGGAAACGGAAATGAATTACTGATCGATTTATCTCGGTGACCGATTTTCGATTTTCTTTCAAGGCATAAAACAACAGCAAGTTATTAATCCCCATAACTATTCAAAGAAAATGCCCAACTGGGTTGCTATTTTCTATACAACAAACTTTGTTCTTTACTTGAAACTTTTTAAAAATTAATTCAGGATTAAAGTACAATTGATAAGCCGTTACAAAATCTNCTAGATCATCGATCATCAAATGAGAGCATGTGCCACGAGAAAGTGTACTCATCCCACCCACTGTGACCAGCGCATGTAGTGGAATTTCTTGATCAGATGAAGAAAAATCATAGACAGATGGATGATAAGTTTAACTATTGAAACTTACAACATCAAAAAGACAGCACACGTTTATATTTTGATTTTTTTCCTCATCTTAGAAACTAATTCGTCCAATCAACAACAATCGTTTAAATGTCCTTACTGTACAGATGAATTTCTTCAAATAGCACATTTACATTTACACACAACTCAATGTCATCCAGATCAAACGGAAAATCTTAGTAATTGTCTTCATTGCAATGCCGTTTTTACTAACAAAGTATGTTCTAGAACAACTAATTTCAGGTCAAGCATTCTGTCATCTATTTGCTTTTCAGGATGATTTACATCAACACGAACTAAATCATAACGCCAGCCAAGTTGCATGTCATTTATGTAATAAAATATTTGCTAATATTTATCGTCTTCAACGCCACATGCTGAGTCATGAAGTTGATCCTCAAACACGAAAATTCAAATGTTCTCACTGTTCAAAAGCATTTAAATTCAAACATCATTTAAAAGTAAACTTTTCTTCATAATACATTTTGGATCTCTCACCAATACTCTGCACTGATATTTAGGAACATGTTCGTATCCATACTGGTGAAAAACCATTTGTTTGTGCTAATTGTGGTAAACGCTTCTCACATTCGGGTTCTTATTCATCACACATGACATCGAAGAAATGTTATGCATATCCACAATCAACATTGAACAATAGTTTACATTCAGCACCAACACAAGTACCACCAACAACAAATTCCTCTGTAGCCGCTTTACTTGCTACGCGTTCAATGTTAAACTTTGGTCCATTTGCGTTAGCAGCTCTAGCTGCTGCAGCTGCTCAACAACAGCAATCGCAGCAACGTAAAGATTCTTATTCCTCGACACCCAAATCTCATTCACGTAGTCCATCACCCTCAGCCTGGCCATCCATACCATTAACAACTCCACCATCATCTTCTTCATCGGATAGAAACAACAATGCTAACCATGAGATCGAAGCTGGAGAAATTCCAACAATAACTTCACCTGTACGAAAACGTAAACGACGAAATCTGTTAACAAACGATCAAGACACATCATCATTATTATCGTCATCGGCTACAACTGATTTGCTTGACAAACAACAACTAAATATGTTACGTGCCCATTATGCTTTAAATCCATATCCAAATTCCAATGAACTGCATGAAATATCCAAACGTGTTGGTCTTAGCGAACAACATGTTCAGCATTGGTTTCATGTTTTGCGCACAAGTTATGCTGCTGCTAATAATATCAAATCATCTGGTAACACATTCATTCCATCACCAACAACTAGTACTAATCAAAATAATAATAACAATACTAATAATCACAATAATGCAGCAACGCAACCATTTTTACCTCTTGCTTATTATCATTTACGTGCTTCACTAATGGCTGCTGCGACAAATAATTCTTCAATACCCGCACCACCACCACCACCGCCACTTTCATTTCCATCAATGAATCCAACATCGTCAAAAGAACAAACTGAACCATTAGATTTAACAGTAAAAAAATCTCATCTTAAATCCGGTGAACAACAACTTGCTGCTCATTTACACATGACCGCAACAGTTGCATTTAATAATGATACAAATTGGTATGAGAATAAGAATGAATGGATCAAAGTAGGTTCAGAATAGTTAAGATTTTCTTCTTACTTTGATGTTTTACTTTGTTTAGAACGAAACCTTCAGTCCAGATAGTACAGCTGATAATTGTTCATCTGAAACCAGTCTTCTCTCGAACGATGAATCCTCATCGCTGTGCGGGCAATTGATGGATAGTGATTTGACACGTAAAAGAAAATCATGGAAAAATCATATTCAAGGTGAAATGTATGCGTGTGACATGTGCGATAAACGCTTTAGTAAACAAAGTTCATTAGCTCGACATAAATATGAACATTCTGGTAAAGAAACATTCGATTTTATTTGATTATTCAAAAAGCGCGTGTTGTATTTAGGAGTTCGCCCGTTTGTATGTGATGTTTGTACAAAAGCATTTAAGCATAAACATCATCTTGCTGAACACCGTCGTTTACATACAGGTGAAAAACCGTTTCAATGCACAAAATGTTTTAAACGTTTTAGTCATTCTGGTAAGTGAAATGGAAAAGAAATCAATGATGTCTTGGATAATAGAATTGTTTCTCGTTTGCTTTCTCAGGTTCATTCAGCCAACATATGAATCATCGATATAAATATTGTCGTCCGTATCAAACCGAGGCAGCAGCGGCTGCTGCAGCTGCAGCTGCTAATGCTGGTCAGTTGAATGACAATCCGAATATGATGATGGAAGATGACGAACTCATCGAAGATGAAGATCTCGAAGACAAACAGCAACAACAACATCATCAAGAAATACAATCTCAAAACGATAATGAAGAGGAAGAAGAAATAGAAGCAAGTCACACAGATGATTCTAATCATCAGAATGAAACAACAAATGCGACAATAGACGAGTAATTTCATTGTATGACAACACTCCATTGTGCCATATTCCATGCAAATATCGAGTTTATGTGTAGCCAGATAGAACCTTTTTCAATACACACATATATATATCCATCAATCTATCTCATTCCTCAAACAAAATATACAACAGAGGAAAAAATGGATTTCGTGTTTTTAGTCACATGAACATTTTCGCTTTTCTTTTCTAGTCGTTCTGTATTCTTCATTGTTGTTGTTGTTGTTGGTATTACTATTCTCGATGTTTACTATTTATATACAGATATATATATATATGTATACATATAGATCAATATATATATATATATATCAATTAATGTTTTCTTCCTCTCCTTTGTTTGTGTGAGTGTATGTACGTTTTTCCTTCCCTTCTTGTGATTATTTTTTGCCGTTGTATGTGGTCATTCGTATACGCGTATGTACGTATTGAGAAAAAAAAACACAAATAACACTATCAGAGTTCTTCCATATATATCTGTGTACAGATTTACTTCACTTCTGTTGCTGCTATTGAGTTATTTACTTTTGTCTCTTTTCTCTTCTGAAACGCCCGACAAACGTTCATTGTGATTGGTGTGTTTCTTCGTTTTTTTCTCTCTTTCTCGCTCTTTTTTTGCTGTTGTCTGATGATGTTTTATGTTTGTAAGTGCGTGTGTGGTATGTTGTCTTTAAGAGAGACAGAAAAACCTTTTTTTGGTCAAATGAAAAATAAAAAAAAGAGAGAATCGGTTACCTGTCCGACCATGCACACAGACACATCGATATGTATATAGTTCGAAGTCGACAGAAAGAAAAAAACGAGAAGAAAAGATGAACATCTGGTCGTATTTGGAGATTCACGCATGGTGAGCATGTAATTGACATTGAGAGCTGATGGTTTAACGTGTATATTTTTTTATGTGACGATCAAATCGGCGGGTAAGCGTGCGTATATACCGTTGCTAATAAACGTATAATAATGTTATACTACTCGTTCTTTTTACTATCTCTCTCTCTCTCTCTGCTTGCTCCCTAACTACACATATGCACACATAAGCAGTCGACCGCAAAGTGAAGAATACAAAAGTTGAGAGGTTTTACTCATTTTCTTGTTTTCATTCCGAGTAATAAAAGAAAAAAGAACTTTCTCTTTTTTTTTCTTATCATGACGTCATATCCACTAGAATTAACGCCTGTACAAAAGGAGTCTCTGGAAGCTGTTTCCAAGGATATTCAACAATTCGATTGGGAAGTTGGCGAGTATATTTTCCATGATTTTATTGAATACTTTCAACTTCCTCAAATTATACGTGTCAGTCAACCATGGGACACGAATCTGACAAAAAATGATATCTTTTATTTGCAATCCATGTATGATCGTCATTTAATTTTATCGAAATCTCTGATATCTGACGAACGGACATTTATACTCCCCGATTGGTTTCAAGGACAATGTCGAGTATTATCGACTAATCCAATATACAAATCACGTTGGTGGCAATTTACGAATGCCATGGAATTATTACGTTTCGAAATGCCTCGTGAACATATTCGGTTACTTCGTGATACAGCCGCTTTGTTATTATTACCAACAAATGAAAAGATTCCTGTTTTGTTAAAAGAAAATACGGAAGTAACATTGAAACGAATTGAAAAATCAACAACGATCACAGATGGGCAAGAGATGTTTGTCTTAGGTGATAAAAATGATCAAGAATTTCTTCTCGATCCAACTGTAACTAATGAATCGTTTCATTTCGCAACAAAAATTCTTGATGATGAATTTGACAAGTCTTACCACAAGAATACATCGGAGAATTTATTTACACTACCGGAAATCATTATTCGATATGAATTACCATTAGACATTGAAATTGTCACTTTAGCAGATACAATTCCAATTGAAAATTTTCCAAAACAAATACGTTTAGAAAAGTATTCCATTGCCAAATCAATCATTGCCGTTTCAATTGGTGATGTTGATCAACCGAGAATATTTGAATTATCTTCTTTAACACAATTTTCACTTCAATGTGTGACGTATGTTTACAGTAAACTTTTGTCATGCACAGATTGTTCCCTTTGATTTCGCTTCAGATGTTTAACAACCGGTCTACCGCGTGATACAAGTATTGATGGTGAGGCACGTGCATTTGATGAAAATGCATATCGACATTATGAAACTGTACGAGATCGTCTTGTTCAGCTGCTCGAAGACCCCGTAATACAATATATGCGTAATCCATTTGTGGGCACGCAAGAAGAAGTATGTAATCGTACATAGGCGAAGATTATCAAATCGACTCGATTTTTCTTTTATAGGTCGATTGTATTGCCGAAGTCTATGACATTGGAATACAATTGAAGAAAGAAGAAAAGAATCAAACATATACTGTCATCGGTGATCCTGCTGAAGTGACTAACGACAATGAGCCAAATAATACTGTACCTTCAATTGACAAACATCCGACACGATTTACCGTTCATTTGCCTGTCGATTTCAGTGAGCGATTAGTTTGCAAAGGAGTTTCTATCTCTCAAATCGTGTTCTTTCGTCTTTTAGATAGCCCGTATAGTAGTATAATGGAAGTCAGTGGTGAAGAAGAAGAAGAAAATCGTGAAGCTAGTGCAACTACTGCAACTACCGCTAGTGAAAAATGAACATTTTGATTTCTCGTCCCTTTTTTTAATAATTGAACAATCCTAGGTTTTTTCCTTTCAATAAAAAATTCTTGTTTTTATTCGTTTTGTCATAGCGGATGTATATCATAAGAATCTTTTACGTGTATACAACAAAGAACATCTATAGTAAAACATGAACAAAGTAATGTTAAAAGACAAACAGACGAATGAACCATTGCTTCTATGCAAAAGGAATAATGTTCCATTGCCTATAGAAAAAAATTCAAGATAAATCATACGCGAAATGTTGGCACTAGGAGACTTACGGATTGACAATACGTTTCATCACCATGGATTGACGATAATCAGTAACAAGAACTCCAGATGGTGTCAAGGAAAGATTATTATTTGGTTGTATTGGACTTGTTTTGTTCATGGATATAGGTGATAAAGATAAGTTTGTTTCTGACCGTGTTGATTTCATGAAGCTATTATTGGTGCTTTTGGGACTATCGGTAAAACTTCGATTGGTGAGACTGTCACCACTGCTGTTCAGTGAACGTTGATGAAGAGCTGAACGATAATGTTGTCGACGGTAGGAGTTCGATGTTGGTGTGATGGGTACTGTACGTTTAATCCATATTTGACTTGTTCGATCAACATCCGTTACATTGCAACTGCCTGGTGTTGCTTGTAGATTTTCATGATTTATATTTTGAGGAATCGATTGATCCGAATTAGGTAGAGTAGTTGGACGAATTTTTAAAATTTCCATTAATTCCTTACGATAAGTTTCTCGTTCTAATTTTTCACCATCATGGATGACCTATGAGATATTGCTGATTCGTTTCCAAACAATAAATATGAACGTACTTTTAAAATGGCTGGATCGTTATCCAGTTCGGGGATTATAAGATTCGGTTGACTATAAGACATCGACACTAGAAGAATCCAAAAGAAAATGTTTTTTAACAACACAACAGGATTTGTCTTACTTCTAAGTGATAAATGTTTTCGTATGTATATTAGAAAACTATTTAAATACTCGAATTCACTAACGGTCTATTCTAAATATACTTGTTCGTCATACACAAAGCTGACGAAAGGAAAAGAATTCTTTTCTTTTCTGTATTTTCGCATCTCCAGTCGACTTCGCACGGCATCTATTGGCAGGATAGTATTTGTCAATATTAACTTCATATTCTTGTTCGTGTTGTTCTATTCCATCCATCAGTAATACGAATGTCAGCATCGTTAGAATCTGATCCAATACTTGTCAGTTATCATGATGCGATCGTACGCGTATCAAACTTAAAGACGCTTGATGATTCAAACTGGCTGGATGATAGTATCATCACATTTGCATTCGAATATCTTCAACATGATTCGAAATTCGCCCAAGATCAGTCGAACTCATGCGTTTTTGTCTCACCATCCGTCGTGCAATTATTGAAAATGAGCGATGACTCATTCGCTGACCAACTTCTTCAATCCATCGACTTTCTTGAAAAGAAATTTCTGATTTTGCCAATCAACGATAATCGACATGTGAATGCATTCGCCGGATCGCATTGGTCATTATTAATTCTAGCGATACAAGGTACGAACACTAGGCGAAAAAAAGTCGAATTTTCTTCATGTACTACGGTTTTAGATAAAGTTCTTTATCATTTTGACTCAATGTCATCTGCAAATGATCGTACTGCAAAAGATATTCAAAGTAAACTTTGTGTATTCTTTCACACGCAAGTACTGTTAGTCAACGGTCGTTGTCCACAACAAGAAAATGGCTTTGATTGCGGGTTGTATGTGATTGTAATAGTCGAAGAGTTCTGTCGATTTAGTTACGAAAATGATCTCTCGAAAAGTCCGACTAAGGAAGTTTTCGAGAAGTTTATGAACGAAATCAGTCGATGTATCACGTCGGAATCGATCAGTCAACGACGAAAACAATTAAAAACATTACTCGAATCAATGAGTTCAGATAGAAAAGCATGAGTATGACTTTTTTTTCTGTCTTTCACTATCAAATCAGTTATAAATACGTTGTTCTCACTGAAGGAAACCCAGAAAAAGCTTCGGTGATCGAACGATAAATGCGTAAGAGCGTCACAGTTATTGTTATTTATTCAAGAGAGGAACAGATGGAGAAGAACGGAAGGAGAAAAGAAAACCAAGCATTTATTTTTTCTTTCTTTCGTTTTAATATTATATTTCCTTTCAGATTTTCATACTTACCAAATCTTCTTTCAACTTTGTTGTTATTCTAGATTAAATTTGTTCTCTAATAGACAAATATGTCAGGTCGAACGCCTAGTTTCATCGTTGTTGGTCTTGTGATCATTATGTTCCTTTTGGGCCTATTTTACATGTCGTGTTCGTCAAAAAATACTGAACTCCGTCTTTCAGTCGAGCAATTCGAAGATCGTATTCGATCGGTATGTGCCAATACGTCGATTTATTCGATGAAAATCTACGCTGAGTTTTTTTATTTAGTTGACAAAAAAGAATAGTGATGCAGAGAAGAAGGTCGACGATATGAATTCGCGTAAACGTGAACTTGAAGAAGAGAAATTGAATTTACAAAAGCAAATGGAGAAGAAAGACTCGGAAATCAATGATTTGAATACGAAATTAAATGAAAAAAACGCCGAAATTGAAAGTTTGAAATCCGATAAAACTGTTGCTGATGAACAATTGGTAAACAGAAATGACATTGAGAAATGATGTACAAATGTTTTGTTTTTGATCAATTAGAAAGAACTTAAAACAATAAGAGATGCGTTGACAGAAAAGAGCAGTCTAATCGAACAATTACAACAACAACTGCAAAATCTAAAACGTTTGTTACTTTCTTTCCGTCTATTCTCTTCGTTTCAATTTCATCTTTAGAATCCGGAAATGATGAACTCACTCGATTGAAACAAGAATACGAAACATTGAAGAGTAATCGACCGTAAGTGAATATTTTCATGCTTTTATTCGAAATAACACAAGACTGTTTTTGTTAGTTCACAAAATAATCAAGTATCTGCTAATATTAGTGAACAATCAAATACATTTCCGATACCACCTAAACGTTATGAGCCTATAGTATTAAATAATCAAACAACTCGCAGTTTATCCGCCTTATTTCAAGATCCGTTAAATAAACTGAATAATCTAACGAAAGAAGTCAAAGCAGATATTGTTCCTGCTGTGATCGATATGAAAGATAGAGCTCTGAATGCATTGGGTATCAATACAAATTCATCGACAACTGACGTAGCAAATGATCAGCAACAAGTTGGTCAGAATGTCCCTCCACCACCGGCTGCAGCTCAAGTGGATAATCCTAATCAAGAAAGTAAGTCTATTGATCAGATTATGAACACGAAGTGAATTGATTCATTTGTAGATCAACTTGGTGTGGATAATTTACGAAAAGATCAACGTGTAAGACAGAATTTGAATGGCTTTGTTAGAAAATTCTCATTTTCTTCGCTTTCAGTTTCAACGCACGTTTGATAATGGAGTTGCCAGCAATCGATATAGTAAATTAGCAGCTGATCAAGAGAATAACGAGAAGAAGCAATTAGGCATTAATAATGTCCAAGAGAATAACAATAATTACCGAATAGCTAATCGTGATCAAGATCGAGTGAATCGAAATGAACAACGTTTAGACAATGGTGAGGAAATCGAAAACGATGATGAAATTGATGATGTTAATCAACGTCGGCGAAAGAGAACTGTCTTATAAGTTGTTGCATATATTTATCATACACTTTCTATTCTTATTATTTCATTTTAAGTGTGGATTTCTGCCCTTAATCTTGTTTTTGTTATGATTGTTTTTTTTCTGCTGTTCGAAGAATTTCCGGTATATCATTTCGATATATGACAGTTGAGAATGTCTTGTCTATACGCATCAATGTATGTTCTTTTCTACTTCAGTTATGATCATCTATAATCGAACAACTGATTTAGTTCTATTGATTTTTCTTCTCTTTTAATATAATATCAACTAATAAAGTTCACGTATTTAAACATCTAGAACCAAAATGTTGATTCTATTTGACTTGATATATGTAATCTGTTCCGAATCTATCTTCTTTTGTAACGAGTGAAAGTGAAAAGAAGATCTCTATTTTAACCTCGTGCTCGATTAACGGACTGAACTCTATCAATAAAAGAAGACTTTTACACTTCAGGATAAATAGATGGCGCGAACATTAACACAAAATTCTTGCTGTCATTATCTGTTTTCATACTACTGAATGATGTCTCGGAGGGTACAGTTGCTGCAACATTAGCACTACTCCTAATTCCACTGTTGGTAGTTGCGGTTGTGGCTATTGAAGGTATCGATCTATCCGACCAAAAATATACAGTACTCTGTACTTAAATGAAACAGCTTCAATTGACAGCCGTGCAGCTCTTTGAACATGTCAACGCAGTGGAAATACAGGAATTACAGGACGAGGTTGAATTGAATGTTTTGATTATTATTGAAAATTTCTCATCTTGCAGGTCACAGATAAGCACCTGGTTAGTTGTTGTTCCAATTTTCTACGCATAAATAATGTCCAGGTAAAGAACGGCAATAATATGGACAAATCGACCGATACTCATCTTGTGTGTCTATTTAGAATTGTATTGTAGAGAAAAGAAATTATTGTGAACACATCACACGAACAAGTTCGCATATGTTTGAAGCGAGATGTAGAAGTTCAATTTAAATTATAACATTGAGAGTTAAATATGAATAGTAAATACTACGATCAGAGGGCCGAAAATCTATTTGTTGACTATTTGTAGAAATATACATTGATTAGATGAATAATAATAAATCAATCGCATGTTTAGCTGAGTGCTTTCAGATTTTCATTTAATTGTAATTGTGAAAGGCTCACTGGAGCTTATTTTCAACATTGCGCAGATCTTCTAGAAGTGTCATCGATCTTTGAATAAAAATAGACTCGATTCTAGAAGAGTTTTTCGTTCAATCTCTCTTTTTCTCTCATCCATCTGCACCCTTAGCTATCTCACTTGTTGTCAAGAGTTATATCCATCGTCATGACGAGAGCAGTTTTGTAAATGATCAATCGACGCATAAAAAAGAAGGGAAAACAAATACTGCGATTCTACATGTTTAACTGTAAATATCGACAAACATGTAGTTCAAATACACATTCCAACGAAACATCGAGTAATCCAAATTCGAATTCATTTCGGTACTTTCACATGGCAATATGCAAATACCTGAGCTCGCTCAAGTACAGTGTTTGATTGATACCTGGTTTTCTACCCTTTCTCTTCTGCTTACATAATTATCGATGTTAGTGATGAATAATACGCCTGCAAGATCTTTGAATAGAATATATACATTAATATGATTATACATATCGTATTCATCAAGGCATAAGCGTATTGAAAGAGAACATACATAGTTCGATAACCGATCAAAATATCGTTTTGTTTTCTTTTCTCAATTACTTTTTTTCTTCTAGATGAATAATATATTTGAAGAATACATACTAATATCGAGAAAAAACACTTGTTTCTAAGAGTAAAAGACTCGAGATAAAGAAAGTAATATAAAACATATTCATAATTTGTTAAATATACTTTTTGATAAAAAAAAGAAACGATCGTATATAAGACAGAGCATATACGACAGCTAAATCACTTTCTCGTAAATATATCAAAACGAATATGCAAAGTTATACATTGGTCTGCTTGATTCTTGTGATTGCATTAACTGAAGGACTGTTTTTCAGCTGTAAGTTTCGATCAGCGACATCACATTTTGTTCATTTGTGTGCAAATTTGTTTTGTTTTTTTCAGCTAAACCGAAATGTCCGATAAAACAATACAAATCAAGCAAATACATAGTCGGAGATAAACTCTTAGTGCACGAAGACTTCTATGAGCGTGTGAAATCATTAGAAGATGTTGCAAAAGATTGTAAAGTTCGCATCTATGTCAAAGGATCCTACTACCAATTACCAAACCCTTCACAACAAGTATTGGTATCCGATGCAGATCTAGTTATCGGTCATGGCTTTCAATTCGAAGTTCGAAATGAAAATAATGCACTTTTGTGCAATAAAATCTGTCTTTCGAAAAGTAATTCCTCGTTGAAAAACCTTCTCAATACTCGCATTTTTCTTCCATTTAGCTCCAACGGACATGGCGGAAGTGAAATGTTTATTGCAAGGTGTCGTTAATCGTGGTTTAACATGGTCACGATACTATCCCGATGTGATTAGTGATGGTACCTATGCTTCCAATACATATGGATACCAAACATTGAAAACTGACATTCAAACACGATGTGAAAAGGAGAAATTCAAACGGCAACTTCTTCGAGCTCTTCGTCAAATGTACGAAGAAGATGAACAAGATTCCAATGACCAAGATGGCGATGATGAGAAGAAGAAATAAATTAGTTTCTTTGAAACATTAGACACACACTTTTTTCCTATGAGTTATTAGAAATGTAAGTGTAAGGGTATTTTAATCCATAATTTTTCTTCTGTCGAAAAGTTTTTAAGTAAATAAAAGGAACTGAATAAGAGTTAATCCTGTTTGAATTGGTGATATTTGCTGTGTATGTGTGTGGATGTATCCGGGCCGATGGAATTCAGTCACTTGTTTATTTTATTAATAAAAAACATTGTTTTACAGGTAAAATGTCTGCTTAGCAAAGGAAAGGATCTTTGATCATCACATCAATCGGTAACTGGAAATCCATTGACACGTTTGTGCAGAAGAAAAGAGAAAAAAATCGTGCGCATACACACATCAGATCTGAGTTATGAAATAAAACTGTTTCATTTTTCATTCTACATGGAATAAATGTAATAAAGTCTGCCGGATCTTTGTTAAATCATCTAAATTTTGTTCCCAATCGGTTTCGTTTAGTAAATTCATCACCTGTTCATAATTGCCGTCATTATCATCGAAAAATAATTCATCATTGAACATAATGCATGTGTCATGCAAGTTTTGTGCTGCTTGTCGTCTAATCCATGGGTAATTATGTAAGAAGAACTTTGTCAAACAATTCAATATCAGATTTCTCAATCGCTGATCGTTAAATTGTAACAACGAACAATATAATTTGATAAAATGCAAATATAATGTTGGATTGCTATTTAATGATTGGATTTTCTTCGTTAAAATATCTTCGAACAGTTCGACGAACTTGATCCAATACTGAATAAATTCATTGGGGTAGTTTTCATAGAAATATTTGAATGTTGGTTGCGATAAAAGTCGTTCACACGCTTGTACCGATGGGATAAGAACTCTGACTTGGAGATTTTGTTTGTTCGTCAGAATTTTTTCTAAATCTTGAAAGAGTAAATCGATTAGATGATGGTTGGTTTTATGCCGCAATAGAAAGTCATATAGAGCTTGACTGGCCTCGGATAATTCACCAGCGGTGATTAAACAATTTAACCAAACTGTGTAACGATAACGATCGAAGAGTAATAATTGAACAAGCAAGGGGAAAACAATTTCCGAATTGCGCCAATCAATGTCATTTGATTGGCAGAAGATTCTTTCGAAATCAATCTTTGAATCGATCAATTGATCAAATGGAATAGTCAAGAATTCAATCAATGCCTTGCCGCTAATCATCCTAAGGTCATCGATTTTTGAGCAAACATTTGCTAGAATAGCATTAAGACAATTGTGAAGAATCGCGGATGTCAAGAATTGTTTATCACGCTCGTTGATTAGTCGAAGTAAACGAACTAATTGTGTACAAGCTGTTTCACGTACAAGACGACCGGAATCTCCATAACGATCGTTTGTATAATCACGGGTACAACGAAGGTATGAGTTGATTAATTTCGTGATCGATTCTTGAGTCGAAAACGGTGATAAGGAATGTAAATGAAGATTTTCATAAAGATTACAAAAAGCGATCAGCGTATCTTTGCGTTGTTTGATTAAATGTTGAGTTGGTTTCGAAATTGCGATCAGATTATATAAACAATCGAGAACTTTTGTGACACTATTACTTGTGAGTATCATTTCAGCAGGAAATGATGCCAGAGCAAGTGCAAAACCTTGCCGAATGTGCTCTTGAGATGTAGTCGAGATCTTTCCTATGTAACGATCAAGAATATCGGATGAACTAGGAAAAGGTAAGAAATAGATTCGCCACTCAAAACAAAGATTCAATTACTTCGATTTCGAGTAGAATGCAGTTGAAAAAGCTTTTAGTGCGTTCAATCCTGCTTGTCTGACATCATCATCTAGATTACTAATACATTCATCGAGAATAGTTTGCCAGCATTGAATGGTTTCATCGGGAAAATAGTTCTCGCTTTTCTCTGATGTAAAGTATTCCATAGATTGTGAAATCTTTTCGATAAATAAGCAAAGTGCTGGTCGGATGAGATCGCCAGAATATCCATCGAGCAATCCTAGTGATTTGTATTCAATCAACAGATTGGCTATTTTCTTCTGTAAGTTCTGGCGAAATTCGTCAATACGGGAGCATTCATTGGGATTCTAAAGCAAAAAAAAATAGAGAAATAAAGACAATTTTCGTAACATACTCTTTGATAGCGTTGATACAACCCGTATACAATATGTCCGCAACTAGCAAGAAGACCATGTCTTGCAATTCCATCACTTTTCTTATCTAAACACCGATCAAACAATGGCAGTAGAGTATGTTCGTAGATTTCTTCGACTGTTCCATAATCTATTGTCGTTTTTTCTAGTAATTGACTTGTTAGTAAACGTGTTTCTTTTTTCCAATGTATAATTTTATATTTCAGCAAATGATCGATCATATATCGTCCGTATATATCATAGTATTTGATTAACGAATGCGCTAAGATTAGAAAACAATAATCAAATTTACCAATCAAATTATAATCTGTTTGTTGGATAATATCGATTCCATGGGGGAAGTATTTTCCTTGTCGACCAACATTCTCTTGTAGAGCAGCTGAGGCTGCACGACGACATTGAACATTCCAATCGAAACAAATTATGCAGAGTAACATACCAGCTAAGTCAGCCGTATATGTGCGAAAATCAATTGGATCAAAAGCACGAGCGAACGACCAGCAAATCTTGAAGAGAAAACATATTAAGATGAACGTATTCCAAGTAAAACAAGAACACTTACATAACAGGCAGCATCACGCACGATGTGTCCATATGTTTGATGACCAAGTTTTTCATCGTAATTCAGTGATTTATGTACAATAGGCATAACGGAATCTAAACGGTCAGGTAAAAGGAGACCACGACGAGCAAGTTCAGCTAACGCTAAACATCCACCTTGTAAAGCGTAATGATCACAGGCAAGAAGAGCAACTGTTGATATGCGATCACATAAGAGTGAAACTAATTGAGCAGCATACGATTTCCGTAAACGATTAGTTATACGACCTAGACCTTTCGCCGATGACCATCGAACATACAATTCTTTATCACTTAGACCGGCCATGAGCAATTCAAGTATGGATTCGACTAACGTTGGAACGTTACTGTTATCTTCGGTGCCTTCTTGTTCACCGTTCTCGTGCGGTTCATGCTTATGTCCATTGACTGTTGACGAAGATTTACTAAAGAAATTTCACAATGAATGGGACTATTCTAGCGAGAAAAAAAAATGTCACTTACACTGTCACTGTTGTAGTCGTTGAATTGGTCGTTGTCGCATTCTTTTTTGATGTTAACGAATCGAGAAGATTTCGCACACCACGACGATATCTCCATGCTGCACCGTGTTTCGGCATCGGTAACAAAGTCATTGCCAGTTTCTGTAATAATTTATAAGCCATACGTCGTATAACAATCCGCTTCGCATATAGAATCCGTTTATTAATCAGTAAATTATACAATGTATCTACATAAGGGATTAGATTTAAACGTTGTCCAAACTTGAAGATATAGGACACTGTTTGTAGCGATGCTGTCATTCGTAGAATAAGTTGTTCGTCATTTTGCTTTTCATCATATGATTCAAGTATAGGAAAGATTTCACTGGTTAAAAAGTCATTTAAACACGAGAGTCGAATCGAATCTTGTCGAGACATAAAATGACCAAGATTGAATGCAACCATACGCATATAAACAGAATTGTAAAGGAAATGTTTGTATATAGTTAAAATTTGTGACATGGTTGTTTGTTTGCGCACTTTGGAATCAAATCGACATAAATCTAGCGGTACCATACATGTTGTACCAAGCCAAACGAGTAGAGAATAAAGCGTTGCCCATGCATTTTCGGATGATGAATTTGTTGTTAATTCACGTTCGATTAAACTAAGTACGAGTATTAAATGATGAGGTTCATGAGGTAGAAAACGCGTGATCATCACTTTAAACCCACGAAGTTTTATTATATGATGAAGAAGTGCACCGGCAATGTGATTTTTATTTGGACCATGTTCGACATAATGAAGTAATTTGCTAATTATATCGGATAAATAAGTATCAAGTAGTTGTGGTTGTTCTTGATATTGATTGAGGATATATTGAAATTGATCATAGATACGTTCGACATCCGCTGTATCTACGATGATATCAGTTGATACCACAGGGTCTTCATTAATTGATCCTATTCGATCGATTAACTGCTTTACTTGTTCGTGTTGTTCAAATTCATTCAATGAAAAATAAACAGGATCATGATCGCAACGACCAGCGATATCGGCAGTCATTAGAATCGAAGTTTTCCTCTAAAGAATGAAAGAAAATGATGTTTATTTATGTTGAATACGTATGTGTGTTATATATTAGATATTTCAATTTGACAGAACAACGAAAACTAACATATTAATGGTTTATTCTCACAAATCATTCATATTGTCTTGTGCGAAAAGTGAACTCGCAACGAAAGAACAACAATCATTCTCAAAGAATTTGTGATAAAAACGAACACTAACATGTAATGATTGTTAAATCGCGCAAAGAAGAAAAGAACAAACATAATTCTCTTCGATAAATTATGAAAATGAAGAAGATGTCATTCAATGCATTTGAAATACACTGTATCTGCATATGATAGACCGATCTTATAGAGAAATAGCTCGAGAACAAAAAAGAAAACAAAGATTAAGAGAAAAAAATACACATTCATTTGAAATTGATTTCAGATTTGTAAAACAGGAAACATTAGTTTTGCTTGGATGTTAGATGAAACGTTGTAAATGTTCGATTGGCTTTGTTAAGATTCAGTCTCATGAAATGGCCGTTTCGGATTCAATTTCGACTTACGCATATTGAGTAAATCGCCTACTTCTTCGGCGTGTTTGAGCACCTAATAATAACGAATAGATAAAAATCAAAGGCAAAGAAAGTGCATTCAATATACTTCATCGAGCATTTCTTTCGTGTGTGATGCTGAAAGACAAAATCGAACACGACCGAGTACTAATGGTGTCGCTGGAAAACCAACGGTGACAACTGCTACACCACGTTTTAACATTTCGCGATTGAATGCTCTGTAAACAAAGAAGTGTATTAGAAGAAAAATTCGACAATTTGTTCTGCTTACGCGATCTTTGATGGACTATATAGTAGTGCTGGTACAACCGGTGAATGAGGATGACCATAAACAATAAAACCCATTTTTGTCAGACGTTGTCGAAAATAGCGTGCATTCCATGCTAATTGATTAATTCGCTGACGACCTAGATTTTCATTATGAATCAATATAATCATATGTATAGATATTTTCTGTATCGAATCTACCTTCATGTTCTTCGTCGTTATCCAGTAGTAAATTAAGTACAGAAACGATTTGTTCAACTACTGGTGGGCTCATCGATGTAGCATAAGCAGCTGAATGGGATGTTACACGAATATGGTCAATCAAATCCTTGAATAAATGACTTCGATTGTCATGTGAAAACATTGGATTTTCATTACTTTTTTCCCAGCAATATAACCACCTGCTGCCGCAAAACTCTTCGTGAATGTTCCCATCAATATGTCCACATCGTTCACGTCACATTTCCAATAATCAACAACACCGCGGCCTCGTAAACCCATAGCACCAATGGAATGTGCCTCATCCAAATAGAGATACGCTCTGTATTTCTTCTTTAGTTCGATTAATTCTGGTAGTTTGCATAGTGAACCTTCCATACTAAGATTTATAACAAACAACAGTGTCGATCAAACTGATGATTCAGTGTTTTACCTGTAAACTCCTTCGACTATAATTAGAATTTTTTTCCACATGCGATGCGTTCGTGGTTGACCGGAAATGATTGATTCGCGTAGCAATCTTTCCAGATGATTCATATCTAGAATAATTTCATGACGACAAGTCATAAAAATCAAGTTATAAATAACAAACGAACCATTATGTTTGTAAACTTTGATAACAGCACCTGATAGTCGAGCGCCGAGAACCAATGACGCGTGATTCAATTCATCACTCAAAATCAGACAACCCTTTAAATATAAAAGTTTTGTTTTATTAATAGCTAGAGACTGAAATGAATCATTTTTCTACAATGTGATGACCTATTAGCAGGGTGAATTGTTTAGAAAAACAAAACAAGCAATATACCTTTCCGACCAATGTTGGTATATTGAGTGCATTGGTTGCGAATCCCATCCCGAATGCGATGGCATCTTCCGTGCCAAGATATTCAGCAAGTAAAGATTCAAGCTTTCGGTGTTGTGTTAATGTGCCTGAGATAAGTTAGTGAAATGATGTGAGACAAGAGACTTCAAAGCACCACATATTAATCAGTTTAGGTATGATTACATACAACAAATTTAGTGTTTCAACAATGAAGAGATACTTACCAAATTCTTGTGTTGTACTTGCGGCAGTCAGACCGCTCGTTTTTATCGAATTAATAACATTTTCGGCAATTGGTCCGCTGTTATTTGCGAAACCCAGATAATTGTAAGATGCGAGGTTTATTGTTTTTACTTTTCCACCGGTAAATCTAAGTGAAGCCAATGAATTCGATGTTCATCAGAAAGAAGAATACGACAATACCTAAATGACCAGTTATAATCATCGGTAACACGTTCAAGAAGATCAAGAGTAGCGCCTGGAACACTACCAATCGGTCGGTTGAAACAATCAGCGATGCGTTGATAAACATTTCGCGTATAGAAACTCTCATAACTTTGATAGAGTGGAACAAAACCCTAAAAAGAACAAGATGCAATAACGATCAATTCACAGCAACGATTAACTTACGGGTGGATTATTCTCTGCTGAACCTTTTCGATTTTCAATTCGTGCATTTCGTAATAGATCCCGAAACCAACCAAAGATATTCAAAATAACATAATTTAAATAAGTCCAAAACGCTTCCGAAAATGGCGTTACTTCATAAACTTCATCTAATGATGGATGTTCGGAGACCGGTGTTGCATAAACAGCATTGGAATACGATTTATTCTTTTGATGTGCACTAGTCTTTGCCATTAGCTATCTTGATCTAGAAGAAAAGGTAATGTAACAGATCAAATAAAGCGATGAAAATTATCTCGATCATTATTTGTCCTTTTGTTACATTTTTTGATGATATTCGTAACCTTTCTTCATTTCTGTCGCGTTAAGTTCGTTGCCTACGATCTACTCTACCTCGAAAGAATGACTAAAGACAGAATAAATATCTGATGTGTCGATGACGAGTTTTGAAAAGACTCGCTAGAAGAAATGAATAATCGTGAATAATGATTATGATTCGATCAGATTTCAATAGTGGAACCATCGCTGATTACAAAAAAAATAGAGGAAGAAAAAAAAAAAGAAGAAGTCTTATCGCATTCGCATTCGTCGTTGTCTTCACAACAGACGCATTAGTAACAACTACGCTAGAAAAATGAAAGCCAATCAATATTTAGAAAGAATATCACTGTTGTTATGTGTCGACATCTGATCATCATCTGCAGTCAACATAGAATTACATTTTTCCTAAACATAAATATTATCTTAAGTGCTTTCAGCGTAGATTTCATGCTGTTGGCCAATTAAATATTGTACATACAGTTGTCATTGTGTTAATTGTATTAACATTCCTAACAATGACATTGTTAGCAAGGTATATAGTTAAAAAGTACTGATAAATCTGCGAAATTACGACTGAGTTTTTATGATAAAAAGAACGATGAGAAATTATTATTCATTGGCATGTTCAACAGTGAAAACGGCATTGTTCGATATATTCGAATGAAAGAGTAGATAGTTATCCACTCTAGTCAGCAACTCATCACCATAGTGTCACGTTTTCCAGCGAGAGAATCTATTGACTAAATAGATTAAAGAGAAATTTCTCACGGCTTCATCAATGCTTCGTTGTAAATATTAACTTAACTAAATTACGATGATGACGTCCTTACAAATTTGACATCTATTTACAAGAAAAAAAAACGGATATAAACGGTCAACCAATATTTATTTGATGACAATGAAATATTGATTCCTCCGTGACATTAAGTTAATGGATTTTGAAAACAAAAAATTGACTTAGTCAATGAGTATTATCTTTTATATGCGATTCGTTGTGGTAAAAATTATCGCAAGAATCACTTTCAAAATGATCTTGATGTTATTTGACTATATGTATGTGGAGTTCGCGCCATATTGGAGCGGTCCTTGTCAGAACTTGCTAAAAACTTTGTGTTGGGTCCAAAATGGCTGTAAAGAAGCCAATCGGAAGAAAATAATCGTTTCGTCTACACCCTTCAAAAGTGGATAAATGATTTAGGAACTCACTACGAAATTGAATGCTTATTTCAGGAAGAGACGCTAGTAGGAAAACTAAAACAAAATGAGCATTTCAGTCGATTGATGGAGGATCTTATGCGCGATGTCAAAAAAAGCACAAAGACATCGGATAAGGATTGAAACGAAAAAAAGAAAAGAACTGACTCGTCAATTAGAATAATAACAACAAGTCATATTCAGTTCGAATGATGAATCTGCATAGCCAGATTCTATTGATCGATCAGGTTTATAAGATTCTCACTATGGAGTTCACGTATTAGTACATATACTTATTTTGATTTGATGGGCTGATTGTGTATCATTGAGAGTATGAAGGTAAATCAATTGTCGGTGTATTTTGACGATTTTTCAAACTAAACTGTCGTGTCGCCTTTAAATCTATCTAAATAATGAATTGTAATTAGTTCATCTTTTTCAATTTATGAACAACGTGTAATATCCACCATGAATATCCATTGTTAAATGAAACGTCAACTAGCTACCATTCAATTCCTACAATTGTCATCTGTAATTAATTGAAAAAACTACCTTTCGTATTATCTTTCCATTTCGAACGGACTTTATGATGGAAAATATAGATTAGTCCGAGAACAGTGAGACAGGGAATAGTTCATCCAATTAATTCACTTTTAGTAATAACAGTGAATCATTTGTTACTCTCATCATACAAGCAGTTAACTATACACTTTGTTTAATATTCTCTCGAGTTTCACGAGTATGGAACATGAAAAATCGCCGCTTCCCACATCTTCGCTAGTTCACATTCGTTGTAATTTATAGACTGATTAGACAACAGATACATCAATACTCGTCGGCAATTGGATACCAAAAAATAAATGACATATTATTGCTATCGTCTAATGTACCTTTCTGCTACATAGTTCGTCCTTGTTTATCACACTCTGATATGCACAACATCTTTGTTGTTCGTTCCATGCTCAGATATTATGATAAATATCGCCCACATTATAGTTCGTTCTTCAAAATCAAATTTTCTTATGTTCAATTTCTCAGATCGTCATATTGCTGACGCACGAGCTTTGTACTTATGTCGAAAAGAAAGGAAAATAAACATAAGTATTACTCGGATAATGACTCATACATGAATAAGCGAACGTCACAAAAATGAGTAATGTAACGCTCAGCACAAAAGTACGTTCTGAAATAGACTTCAATATCCATTGATGCATGCTGAGTTCTTTCAGATTTTCTTCATTTTTGCATAGTTGGATGTAGCTCACAATGAAAGATAATTTAAAAGAAAACTATTCAAATACGAAGATTTTTATATCATGTTTCTAGATAAATTGGTAAGTTGCGCATTTTAGATTGGTCGGATGTCATTTGAAAAAAAGGAGCAAGAACATCTTCACTTGACAACTAATCATCATTGGAAAAAAAACGCATCGAATCAAACTACATTTCTTTCATGAACAAAGTGGAAATCTTATAGCTAAATGGACTTGTAGAGAAGGAAGTGTATGATATAAGATATACGAGAATGAGTATAGAAGTAGATTATTCATAAAACTCGGTGTTTTATTTTCCAGTGAGAATTGCCGTTAGTTGGATGTTGAAGAGAACTTTTCGAAAAGTTTTATCTGTATTTTCTTGTAAATGTTAACTTAAATAATTGCAGCTCTTGTCATATATTTTCAAGTTATATGCTATAAATAAGTAATCAACTCCAGTTAGACTTCTCTTTTATTATTTTGCCGTCGAATGAATGAAT
The DNA here is from genome assembly GCA_905250025.1 of Adineta ricciae. NCBI lineage: Eukaryota > Metazoa > Rotifera > Eurotatoria > Adinetida > Adinetidae > Adineta > Adineta ricciae. The sequence goes on along the minus strand of CAJNOJ010000061.1, from coordinate 35,403 downwards.
TAAATGAGGAAAGAAAAATATTCTCACGAGTAGAATAAGTAGAATGTGTGTACGCATCATCTTAACTCTATTTAAAGTAAGATGGTGACGTCTTTGAAAAAAAGAATATAGAAGTAATTTTCTATCTGTTGAAGAAAGAGATACATGAGGTGAGTTGATATTTATTTCTAATACATTATTCCATATGAAAAGGAAAACGTTGCGACAACTTTTCATTCTTAATTGTTAGGAGAAAGACCTTATTTTTTTCTTGCTGTCATAAACGTTGGCACATCTCAGTTATGATCATTCTTTTGACATGCTATGAAGTATTTTCTTTAAAAGTATAGTTTCATGATGGTTAGACGTATGAAAAAGTAGCAAGATCTTTGTTCGCCAAATATTTGAGTGTTTATCTTTGTTTTTCCGATATGCTGTTTTTTTTATCTATGTAAGGGATTCGTGAAGCTCTACATAAACTATTATAGATCAAAGCCTGACAATATCGATGACGATGTCGATGGATCATAAAATTAGAAATATTCTTCTATTTCTTTTTCTTTCTTTCTTTCTTTCTTTCTTTTTTCTTCTCTCTTCATTTTCTTCTTTCTCTTCTTCATATTTCTGTCCTCTTCTATTTTTTGAAATTATACTCTCAGTGTATGTATGCGAAACTAACCGAAGATGGTGTACACAGATGTATATACGAAACACCCAATGTGTCATGTAAATACATCGAGGCGGTCACGTTTCGCTACACTTTTGTTCCTATTCATGCACTATTCGCTTCTGCTCATCATGACAAAGAGTTGACAGGACGAGTATAAAAATTTGAGTTAACACAGGTGAGCCACATCTGACACCAGATTTGGACTGATTATTCAAAAGAAAAATTCTCACGGAGAATTCCAACCGAAGCATATTGAATATGTACGTGAGAAAGACGAAACAAAGTTGATGAAATATGTGGAGAAAGTAAGAGAGAGAAAAAGATTGTTGCTACGTTCTATGTTGACGACATTGATTCCGTTACTTCTTGTGTGGCACTCGTTGCTATTCGTCATGCGTCCGGACGAGTTCTTTTTTCTCTCTTCCCGTTCTGTCTTGATTCTTAAAAAAAAAGTGAATACCATATACTACGATAGTCGTTATGCAAATAGTTCCTTATAATCCTGTCAAGCGTTCTCTTGGTACAGTTCATGAAAAAAAAATATGACTGCAGAGGTGTGACTGTAAAAAAAGAGAGTAGGAGAGCAAAAATTCGTCATCAATAGATTTTTTCTTTGTGTAGAATTCATTTATTGTGAATAGTACGCGATTTACCGTCCTTTTCTTTTTCAGATGTCACCAAAAACGGCTGTCAATCAAAATCTAGATATAGTTATGTCAAATTACCAAACGAATGTAAGTTCGATATCGTTGAGTGATGAATCGAACAAATAAGTTTTTCTCTTACGTATATTTAGAAACCCGGAGACGACAATAATAGAACTTCAGATCATCGAAACCGCGAAGAATTCGAAGAAACACCAACATGGGCTGCTGTAGTAACCGTGCTTGGATATGCTATCCTGAGTGCACTTGGTTGGTTACGGGATTTTCTGCGGCATATTGGTCTAGAAGAAAAACGAACTGCACACGATCCTAATCCTAAAGTATAGTCGTATTCACCCGAAGCAAACAGATTAGGTAGATAATATAATTCTTTTCTATTCGCACAGGATTTCGTTCCATTATATCAAAGTTATGAATGCTTTTATACACGAAATTTGTACACACGTATACGCGATGTTTTCAATCAACCCATTGCGAGCGTTGCAGGCGCTAAAGTACACGTTATGGAACGTGTGTCAGATGACTACAATTGGACCTTCAAGTAAAGAAGAAAACATGTCGAACTAAAATATTTTATTAAATTTCTTTTCCTATCCTCTGAATAGATTCAGTGGAAAGAAAATTCCCTCGATTAATCTCGGCTCATATAATTACTTGGGTTTTGCAGAGAACCAAGGACCATGTTCCGAGCAAGCAATAAAATCAATTGAAACCTATGCTGTAACAACATGTAGTACGCGTCATGAGTTAGGACATCAACGTTATGTGAAAGAATTAGAATCCTTAATGGCGGAGTATTTGAATGTCGAGGATTGCATTGCTTTTGGAATGGGTTTCGCTACAAACGCATTGAATATTCCAACATTAGCTGGAAAAGTAAATTAATTTAATATGTTAATAAGAAAAACACCTCTCGGATTGCTTTATAGGGAGATTTAATACTCAGTGATAAACTTAATCACGTTTCCTTGATACTTGGCGCACGCTTATCTGGAGCAACAATCCGAACATTTAATCATAATGGTAAATATTTCACCATTGTTTTGTCAATACTCTAATATGACATCAGATTGTTCCACTTGTTGAACTTAAAGTTAAGTTTGACCTGTGAAAGTCGAGCGATTTTCTGCATTAATCATTCAGATTAAAGAACATAATTACGTTGAGATATTTGTTTTAAATCTAGACATGAAAGACTTGGAAGCTCATTTACGTAAAGCTATTATATCGGGTCAGCCACGTACCTGCCGGCCATGGAAGAAGATTTTAATTATTGTCGAAGGCGTGTACAGGTACGAGCATTTTCATATTTCAATCAATTAACGATAGTATTTTTGCTTAGTATGGAAGGTTCATTATGTAAATTGCCGGAGATTATTGAATTGAAAAAGAAATACAAAGCGTATTTATACGTCGACGAAGCACATTCCATCGGTGCAATTGGTTCACGCGGTCGTGGTGTTGTGGATTACTGGAAAGTAGATCCAAATGACATTGAAATACATATGGGTACATTTACAAAAAGTTTTGGATCTGCAGGCGGATATATTGCTGGAAAAAAAGTAAAGTTTTCAAATAATTCTTTTTTTAAAGCTAATAAGTTGTTTATATGTAGAATATCATTGATTATATTCGTGTTAGTTCACATTCGGCATGTTATTCATCGAGTATGTCAGCACCGATTGTTCAACAAATTATTTCAGCATTGTCAATCATTATGGGTCGTGATGGTACAAACGACGGTAAATTTGAACTTGTGTCATGAAAGAAATTCTCACGGAAAGGTTATTTAGGTCAAAAACGTATTCAACAATTAGCCTGTAACGTGCGATACTTTCGTCGTCAACTTGTCGATATGGGTTTTATTGTTTACGGAAATAATAATTCACCCGTTGTTCCTGTTATGTTATTTATGCCGGCGAAAATCGCGTAAGAAGAAAATATCTTATTGATAAAAATGAGAATTTTCGTTTTTCAATAGAGCTGTCAATCGAGAAATGTTAAAACGTGATTGTGCTGTTGTTACTGTTGGCTTTCCTGCTACTTTATTGACAGAATCGCGCGTTCGGTTTTGCATTTCAGCTGGTCATACAAAAGAAATGCTTGATCATGTAACAACATAGTCAATTCTTTAATATTGATCTTGATTTGTTTATTAATGTTTTAGGCTTTAAAAGCTATGGATGAAGTTGGTCATCTGGTTTCGCTTCGCTACTCAAAGAAAAATCCGCATCATCGTTGGGTTGAGCTAGATCATGCTGATTACGACAAAGAGTACACAAGTTAATCAAAAACAAGATGCACAATGCTTTTCTTCTGCTGATTAATTATGAATTTATCTCTCTCAGATAAATGATATCAGCATTTTACTTCTTTTTTTTAATTCGCCTCTCACAAGTTGACATTTTTTTTATTCGTACTCCAGATAGACCAGCTTTCCCTGTTTTATCTCTTGTGGTACATGTTTTTTTTCCTCCTTTTTCTAATTCGTCCGATATCGACTCAATATATATGTATGTCCATCTCATTATCTGTGTATGTGTGTCTCAATGTTTTTCTCGATTCTCTTACTGACAATATAAATATACCTGTGATAACTGTATTCTATATTGTTCATTGATACTGCTATCTAATAAAATGTACGAAAGAGATGAAGTGTCATGCTCAATGTTTATTGACCGGGAAATATGGACAGAGAAATGCGAAAAATAACGAAGAAGACCGTGCTCAAGTTAGTTTCGTTTGTATACCAAGTAATTTCACTTGACAACTAGCATCCATAGTGATTTGTTGATGGTCATGATCGTTAGAATCGTCTTCTTCATCATTGTCGTCGTATTTGGGTATTTGAATAGGTTGCCGTTGTAAATTTGCAGGTGACGGTTGGGCACTTCGATCTGAATGTGGACGATTGCGGGCAGATGATTTGGTACAACAGATTTTCAATGAAGGCATTATATCGACGAGATCACGACAAAAATTACGATTCAGTAAAGCATACAGATACGGATTTAGGCAAGAATTGAAGTAGCCTAGAGCATGTGTGATTGCACGAATTGCATAAAGAGTTCCAGGATATGAACTGATTAGTGAATTAAGCCGAGATAGATTAGCACATTTCAATAGTTCAAGTATATGAATGGGTAACCAACAAATAGCGAATGCTAATGTAACGACAATAACCTAAAGAAAAACGGTACGCTATTGAAACATGTTTCCTTATAAAGAAGCTCATTTCCGACTTGATATGACATGACTTATAAAAAAATCATTCATGTTTCTTAATACCCAGACGAGCGACGCTTGTCGTGCGAGAAACTGACTAGGGAATTATGTCCTCTCGTTGGTAATTACGATGAATTCAACTGTAAATTCAATCTTACCATTCTTGTTACTCGACGTTGTTTCACTTGTACAGTTCGATGAAAAACTACCTACAAACAATACAAAAAATGATTTCATTCCTCGGCACTACTATGATGAGTATCTTACAGTATTCATGTGGCCAGCCATCTTTCGACTTGATTTAATCACGTGCAATGCCAAATTCGTGTAGCAGATGATAATGATAAGGAGTGGAATGGCGTAATACGAACAAAATGGTATAAAACAAACAACTAGGTTCTCGTGTTCATTTACACTACATGATTTTAGATTGGGAACTAATAGATGCGAAATAATATGATAAGGTATAATCAAGATCAGAGAGCCTAGAAAAGTAAACATATGAATAAATGAAGAAAACGAATTCATTCGACTTACAGGCCCATATAGTAATGCAAATGATGAAAGCATTTCGTGGTGTACGCCATCGAAGTTTCGATTTAGTTCGAACTATGTATAAATAACGATCAATGCTCATCACAGCGATGATGTTACAAGTTGCTTGTAAAAATCCCTAAAACACGCATGATTACGATCATGTTTCTCTCATTCTATCTACTTACATAAGCGAGATATGTGTAAACTTTACAAAATGTATCACCAAATGGAGTGGTGTTTACCACACCTAAGTACGTTGTGTATGGAATTGATAGTGTCAAAAATAAAAGATCAGCGATTGCTAAATTAATTACATAACAGTTCGTCACGTTCCGATAGTTTTTCTTTCGAATAGCGACATAGATAACGATGGAATTACCTTCGAAAAATGACTTTGACGAGAGTATGGAGCTTTTGTTTTCATTTACCTAATACGCCAAAGATGAAGATTAAGCAGCAAGCTATGAGAAAAATTTGACTAAGTAATGGAATAGTCGATTTTGCTGCAAAGAAGTTCTTTAGGAACGTTTGATTGGCGGACATGCGTTGCTCATCATTTGTAGAATTACCGATTTCCATCTAAATACAAAAAACATCGAATCAGTAGAGAATATTTTACCCTACATTTCTCAGCTGAACTCGCATAATGAAAAAGTTCTTAGTTTGACATGTTTCATGCGTATTTGCAAATAGTTTCTTATCAATTGTCTGCATATCATGCTTCTCTTTACATATTTGAGTTGCAGACGGTTTCGTTCATGCTATCTGCTGATCATGAACGTTTCTCTCAAAAACATTCCTCCCAGAAATCATGCTGATAAGCACAGATAAATACAACCTGCTTCATTGGTGTTGTAGACTCGGATAATATCAGAAAGCAAGTTTTTTCAGTCCCTCTATATCATATTCTCTAACACAAATGGCATACGAAGGAAAAGCATTTACTTGCTGTCAAAGATATCTCGTGACGTGACTTTCTAACTTGTGATGAAGGCCGACGTATTTGAAGAGTTGATATAATATAGAACTCACGGAATATATTCAGTGAATATCAAAAGACTAGTTCGAGTCCATTTCCCGTCTCGAAAGAAAATGCTGGTAACCTAATATTCAATTTTGCCACTTGTCATTCTCAGTTGACACAGAAGTGCTGGATATAATCTTCTCTCAATCGAACAAGGGAAAACTTTGTCGTGCTTATCGCACAGCGTACTGTAAAGCTCGAAAGTGTCAATCTATGATTCATACTTTGACGAAATGATAGCCAATGGACTTGTACTCGATTGAATTGATCTCGTTTTCGAAATGGTCTGAAACAATCAAAAGTAAATCAATTTTCTCGGAATACCTACAAATGGCAAGTAATCGTGCCAGATGCACATCTCTTCCAATGCTTTCTGATGTCCTAAAATACTTATGCAGACAAATGTTTTGCTCTCATATTTGAACAATGGAATACAGATAGGCTCCTCTAAAGATTTGTCTAAGTCGGGCATTTAAGAAATATCTGAGAAAATGTGATAATAGTTAATTAACAAGTCTCACGTAAAATTGATGCTAATTTTTAATTTACATCGACATTGATTCTACTTTTAACAAAGGCTCGCCATTGAACTAACTGACAATGAATTAAACTGCGTATCTTCATAACTGACAAGTGAATTCGTTTAGAACGAAAGAGACGTCAATAATGAGTACTGCGTTCTCATTCTTGCGCGCTATAATATTAATCTTCAACTTAAAGAAAAATATATGCTATTCATGTAATGAATTTATTTCTGAAACGTACTATAGGCAAAGGTCATAGAGACATTCATAGACAAGCAAATTCATCTGTGTAGATTTGAAAAGTAGAATGGCGACAGAATATTATCTACAAATAGATATTATTAACTTATCGCAACTGAACTTTTCGACATCTCAGAGATAGATATATCAGATCGTTTGAATACAAAAACGCGATGGGCTGCAAGAATCTTCGTGAGATCAAAACAGACTCTAAACCCATTGTAGTACTTGGTTTTTTATTTATCTGAGCTGAGAGACACTGGCTATACAAACAAACGATATGTCTTGCGTAGTTCAGAAAATTACCTACACATGTATTAGTTCAAATTTCTTATATCTGAAACGATTCAATATAAATAATGGATAATTTCATGACTTCACATCCTATAACTGAACATCATCTTGAGAGAAAATCTTTTATTGAGACTCAAAGTCACTTCCATCAGACAATATCGTGATCTTTAATAAGAAACAGAAAGTTTTTCTGTTCCACGTAGATCAGCAAGAAAAATATATGCATTTCCTACGCTGTCTCTGTTAGCTACATTAGATAATTAACCTACACATGTTCAGAGTTAGTTAACGGTAGAAATATAACACGGAGGTATAAGAATCAACTTCCTAGAAACTAACAAAATCTGAATAAGTTTCTCGATGTCAACACGGCTCGATAATATCTAGAAAACTACCACTTGAAAACACTTAAACTTAAAATGAACTGAATGGTTTCGTTGATTTACATACTGCGACTTCCTATTGGTTATTTTTCATACTACAAAAACTAACATCTGGTGGATACGAGCACGCTAAAACTAATTTCGCTAAAATTCCCTATAGAAAATATGTTGCCTTGTAAATTGATGACGTATAATTTCATACGAAAGGTTACACTCCTTTTCTTCTACTGAAAAGTCTAAACAACTAAAACTAGCGAATAACACATTCTCGTTCTCTTAGATATGATTTATTTTGACATGCGATGCGCAATATATTTCAGGCAGTTCGTGTTTTTATTAGATACTAAAGGAAGTGAACGAATGAGTTAGGATCTACTCGAATAAATATACAATACAGCTGTAAGTGAAGATCTTCTGAAATATGATTGTAATATTCCATATTTGAATAATTCATCATTTGCTCATACGCAAAATGTTAGCTCGTTGATGAGAGGCGATATTATCTACAAATAACAGATGAACCTTTGAGGTTTTATACATGCGACAGTGCTCAAATTAACTGACGTCAAAATTATAGATACATGCTACGGAAGTATCAGATGTCGCCATATAAACCGATTATCAAGCGGATTAATGCATTTATGCCTGAAGACAAAAGAGATGCTTCCAAGATTCCAAGTAGAAAAACACTCAAGCTCGATTTCATTCTTCATAATCAATCGGAGTATTAACCTAATTTTCGGCAGATCATGTTTAGTCTCCTATAATGTACGTGGGAATATTAGTCTTTTCTGATTTGTTCACAAGTATGATAAAAAAATAAAATGAGTTTTTTGCACGTACTCTCACGATTGCATCTCCGGTGATTTTCAAATAAGTATTACCAACCTATGATTAGCCCGGGGAGGAACAGTTCGCAGTGTTTCCTGTTAAGATTCGCCTGTCTAAAGGACAAAAAATGCCCTGCCCACACCCATCGCATAAACAAGTCCTTAGAATATTAGCTTGAAAAACTAATCGTAAGTGCCAGTGAGATGAAGATATATTTTGCTGTTGAAATATTCATACAGAAAGTTTGTTTTCTAATTACTTGCAGATATGTACTGTGTGAGAGAGAAGTTTCCTATTCATTTTGTAAATGATATACCTCTACGACGGAGTGTAGTAGTGAACTGGGATCTTTTTATTTTAGACAGAAAAAAATGTCTTCAGTGCATATCACACAAAAGAATTTAGGTGAACATATCTTTTGGAAATCACCAGATTCTTCGGATAAACGATGGTAAGAATCTGTTCTGAAATTTTAAGCACTTTTTCGTATTCAAGAACATTTGCTTACGTTTTACTGCTACCGACCGAGTACCACCAGACAATCGCAGTTGGCTGTTGTAATGCAAGATCTCAACTGATATTAAAATAGTTAATGTGATAAATAAAATTATGAACAGCCGGTCGATTTGACATACAACATGAGAACTTCATCTAGAGTTTTGTATCATAAAACCAAGCTTCTGTCTACGTATGTCACAATAACTTGAGTTTCATCGACAGGTAAAAGGCGCTTGCTCTGACATCAACGAACTCTTATTATAAACACTAGAACTATATCAATTGCCCACTTATACAGCATTTATTCGTATCAAAAAGACTTGTGTGACGGAATCGCATCGTCTGATAGTCAAAAATAATTCCGATTCAATTTAGAATGAAGAACGGTTTTGTTTTCCTATGAAAAAGAAAATATTTACCGCGCTTCTTCGCTTTATCACCGAATTACATAAACTACGGAATTGATATTAAAACGTCACTCAACGCGTGAGAAACAAAGAAGTTACATTCTCACAATAGCATCTCCTTTAGAATCTGTAGCATCTGTCAGTATGACATGAACAAAAGTATCGGATTATTTTCCAACATAATACTGTATTTTGTCATATTCAATAATAGAATATAAAAGCAAACGTCAATCACCCACAGGTTAACTTACATTTCTGTGGCATTCGATTTGCTAATACAGAAACGTACTGATAGTTTGAAGATTGTGTTCAGTCTCATATTCTCAAAGAATTTCCTTATGAGGTTTAATGTAGTGAAAAACAAATTACGAAGTGTTTCTGTTCATATGTGTGGCAATAAATAAATTATTCACATTTTCATCGAATCAGAAGTCGAAGCAGAAGAAATAAATAGGAAGTTTGACCAAGAAAAGAATATATAGATGTGCACAGGAATAGCAAAGGTGTATTTGAAAGCTTTTTCATTTATACAAATATTGATACAATTAAGATTATAGATTTTTCGGTCCCCGTTGAACTCGAACAGGTATAATTGAATCTTCGGATGTTGATTTGCCGTCTCGAGTATCACTACTTGAGTCCAACGTTTGTTCGAAAGATTGACGTCTTGCCTTAATCGCTGGAGCTGGTTTTGGTGCTGCTTGATAAATCATCAGATCATGACTATATGCTCCCCGCATAGTCGAATGATTCAATGCAAAACATCGTGCGATTAAACCAATAAGCACAACACTACCAATAAAAGCAAAGGCGACGTATGAGGCTACGGGAACAATGTCAGGCTTGGCAACCGATGACGAAGACATGTTGAAACTTGTCAAATGCAGTTTTCTTTCTTACCGCCTCTTTCCGGCTTACAGCGATTTATCATCCACGTCATGCATTAAATCTAATCTCTGGTGTTTCTCAACGAGAGGAAAAAAAGGCATGTATTTAAACTTCTGACATCGGAGTATTTGTTCCTGAGATTTCAATAGAACGGAAAGAAAAAACGAAGTAAATATTGAGCAAGAGAATAGGTGTATATTGAAAGAAACCAAAAAGTACGATGAGTGACACGTTCCATAAAAGTTGAAAATAATTTAGCGTTGAAATGTTTCTCTTCCATCACACGTTTTACATTAATTACACAAGCGATCTTAAACAGACAGCTAAACACAACACTAGACTACTTAAAATAGAAAATCTGCCGAGAAATACGTCAAAATGTCTGCGTAATAATGTCGGTTCATTTATACCCTCAATGATCTAGCGTAAACTCACAGGTAATTTGTTAAAGAAAATGCATCAAAAGTTTATTGGGGCAGAACCAAACGACGTAGAAAGATTCTTGAAATGTATGATGCCTGTGATTTACACGACAGTGAATCGTAGATAAGCAAATCAAAAGATGAAACTTCTAAACATCTTCGGCAGATGGTGCAACACCTAAACAATCGTCAGAAACAGGAAAATAACAATCGAATGGATGTGCTGAATGATCGTCATTGAATAAATATGCAAAAGCACCATTCGATGACGGTGTCCAGCTCGATCGATCATTAGTAGTAACGAAAGTTTCGTATGGATTGATAAATGCAAAATATCGTGCACCTTTCTCACGAAGATTCGACAATGTTACCGGCTAAAACAATTCGTCTGATATATCATTGTTATCAGGTGTGAAGAACATACCTGAAATCGATTTTCAGACCAGAGCCGATCAGTGAATTCCGCTCGCCATGGATAAGGACCTTCAAATGTTAATCCGTTTTTTGCAGAAGCAATCAATGCATTAACTCGTATCAGTTCGAGTGCACTATTATTAGTTGCATTCAATTTGAAATATGCAAATCCACCTATGTGAAGTAGATTTCTTTCGTATTCATTATTTGCACCAATAATCTCAGCACTAGGAACATTATTCGGTGGATATAGCCAACAAAAATGCGTTGCATGGTCGGGAATGTTGGCCGTTGAACGTGCGGATCCTTCGAGTGTAATTTGAGCTATCGGAGCGTAGTAACCAGTGGCTCGTTCCTCTGTTCTCAATCGTTGATTTCCAATACTTAGAATAGTATATTGGCAAGTCGCTGGAATCATTTCAAATGAGATTGTTACTGGTTGAATATCTAAATTTATAAGAACGATATTCTATTTCGATATTTTAAATCGATTGTTAGACATATTTACCAAATGGTCCCAATGAATCAAAAGGTTGCGAGCATAGTGCATGTTCTTCATTTGCTGTTGATCCACCTTGAAATACCCATTGGTCATTTCGATAGAATATTATACTCCCTCGCGGAATTCGACTTTCTTCTAACTTCTGAACTATAGCCATTGGAAGTGGATTGAAGTAAGCCATGAAAACAAGTCCTCTTTTCTATTTTTGCTGTGCAATGCGATAAAATTTCGTTGTCGTGCTGCCTTTTACTTTTTCTCTTTTATTTTTGGCAAAATAAAACCAAGGGCAATTGATAAAATACAACTGCCGACAAGTGTTAAGGAAAAGAAACAGAACATTGCAAATGTAGTTAAGCACATGACATGAATGCAACGTTCTTTTTTTACATCGGGCTTTTCACCGAAGATTGTTGAAAGAGTACCCCTTTCCACTTACACCCGTACGTTGATGAAATCGTCGATTTTGTGTAACTAAACGATATGAATACGATGTTATTGTAGAATATCGATAAATATTTATCGTTCCTTGTCGTATCTGATTTTTTTATAAGCTTTTCTTGTTTAGTCGTTTGAATGAAAGCAATTATGGTGTCGAATTTCGACAAAACATATGTACTCGATTTGATTTACAATGCAAGATGAGATGCAACTGATCAACATGAATCAGTCGGCATGAGTTCTTATTTTTCAACTATGAAGATTTGTATCATATATGAAAAACGTAAAAACAAACAGAGTTTAACTGACAAAATATCATAATATACAATTGAAAAAAATATCACGTTTGGTAGACACATAGGAGATTTTCGTGAACTCATTTGGATTTCAATGGACGACGGAAGAGTAAAACATGTGGTTCTAGAAAGAAAAAAGAACAATTATACATATATCAATCTATTTGCTCGGTATCAATAAATGGACTGGAAACGTCAATAGATAGCAGTGATTTTGTAAACATTCGATAAGAACAAGCTCCTGATTACACTTCCGCGTACGCTTCTCACATCGAATCATGTCAGAACTCATCTGAAAACGACTAAGTTTCCATCCGAAGATAAAAAAATGTCTTATCAATGCAATGATATAGGAGAAACAATTAGGCGATATTCATTTACACTAATCTTCGAAAATATTTCTTATCGTTAGCTCTACTCTCTCTCTCATCAGAATACCAAAACAAATACTATTTCCATTACATCACCATCGTCCTTGATCAGATAGCAAGATGAAGGATTTTCCATTACCAAAAATTGACAATCAATAATAAAGCTCTACTCTTACCTGGATTATGCAGCATAAAATGCACCCACCCTGCCGACATTTGTAAACCTAGGAAATATATCAATGAACACCTTGTTCATCAAGAGTCTCTCTTACCTAAATTCCGCCATTCAGTTTCTGTTAATAAATGCGTTCTCGGTACTAATTGTGCTTGTTCAGGCGGCAAAATCACATGTCGATATTCATAAGTATCATCTTTATATGTTTCACTGTAGAATATTTCTTTCACAGGCATTGTGATTGAAAATCTAAAGCGAAATTTTTGATTAAATTCAATTGTTCTTGAAGTTTCGATTTTCCTGCACTCGCTCTTTAATATGTAAAAAAAAATCCCTGAACGCAAACATGCGTACTAAATACAATACGAATGAGAAGACCAAAGAAAAAACAAACAAGCAAACGAATGAACTTTTTTCTTAACCCTTGCACAAAATGGAAGACGAGAGAATATTAGACAAACAATGCACTGTGACAAAGAAAAACGAAGACAACGTTTATACATGAGAATAATGTTTTCGTTTTGCTTTAGCTTGATTGCCATGTGAACACGTGAGAATAAGATTGATCGATTATTTACAAAGAGATCTGTATGAAATTCGTTCAAAGAAAAACACATGAAGGTTTAGATGCTTTATTCGTTTTAGGTGATAAAACACTTCGAACAGCATCGTCGAAGACCTATGAGCAAAGAGAAGAGTAGAAATGATTTCGGGTGGAAAGAACGAAACAAACCTGTTTGAGACCTTTCTGAGTCAAAGCTGAACATTCGACATATTTAAAAGCACGAGTTTTTTTACATAGACGTTGTCCCTGTTCGCGTTTAATTGGTTGAAGATTTTGCTTTTGCAACTGATTCACGAAATCTCGATCTTCGCGTAGATCAATTTTCGTTCCACATAGAATAACGGGCGTATCTGGACAATGATGTCGAATTTCTGGCATCCACTTATTCGTTATATTAGTGTATGACGTGGGACTTATAACACTGAAACAAAGCACAAACACATCCGTCTGAGGATACGATAATGGTCGAAGTCGATCATAATCTTCTTGACCAGCTGTATCCCATAGACCCAAGGAAACTTTAACGTTGTCAACAACAATATTCGATGTATAGTTATCAAAACTGAAAAGAACAGAAACAAGTTCGATTATGAAAGAAAAGAAATCGCTCGAAACTTACACTGTAGGAACATATTCTTCAGGAAATGTGTTACTTGTAAATGACATTAACATGCAAGTTTTTCCCACGGTTCCATCACCTACAATCACCAATTTGATTGGCACACTTTGATGAGGGTTTAATTTATTTGCCATTGAGCAAAACTTGTAGGTTGATTTCGTCGTACGTTTTGGCTTTTGTTATCTTTGACAACAAAATCGTAACATCTAGAATTGTAACATGAACTAAATGAATCAACATTGTAAAATGAGAAGATTGAATCGTAGGAACTGTACAATCACATTCTTTCTTTTTACTCGTCGATGCTACTAGCGATCAATTTTCCTTCTTTTTTTTTCATATGCTTCGGCTAATGTTCGAAGGAAGAAGAAAACAGTCGAACATTATGACGCTGATGATGATCATCACCGTCATCAATTATAACCAAAAGAGAGAACTGGCAAAAGGTCGTACTGATCTATATACTTGATGATGATTCTATTCTACAAAGTTTTTTCTCTTCTGATTGACAAGTTTCGGTTGTAGGAAGGAGGAAGGAAGGAAAGAAGAGAAATGTGTCGATGTCTACGTACTGTACAGTAGTGTGTGTATGTACTACTCGATTGATGATGGATACGATGATGAGTTTCTTGACATCCAATCAAAATTCATGTCTTTAAAAATGATTTTCGAAATAAAATAAATATAAAAAAAGTGAAAAAGTCTTTTTCTACTTTGCTTTCACAAGAGACATGACTGAAGAGGTTGCGTTCTTTATTTTCTATTGGTTAAAATTTCCGCCAATCAGATGTCGCTTCAGTCATCTGAGCAAAGAAGAACTTGTTAATAAATAAAGACGCGTATTTTCCGATTATGTATTCGATATTTCGATTCGGTGAGTTAATCAACGATCGCAGTTTCTGACGTGAGCCACCATTGATTTGTTTTGATGATGTGTAGTTCCTCGTCCAACGACGATATCCTGTGTTCGTCATCTGAAGATAAATACCAGAATCCCTCGATCACGACCTGATCTGTTACGATTTTTAGAAGATATTGCATTACCAGTTTTGGAAAAACCACTACCTGATCCGGTTGAAGATTGTTATCGAGAACATGTGAAACAGAAGATTTTACTTGATCAAGAAGATATTGAATTAGTATGAATAGTTTTGATGAAGAAAAGATCGAGCATGATTTCCGTTGACAGGCTTCGGAATATGATCAATTTCGTGCTCGCCGATTTCGTGAAATGCTCGAGTCAAGTCGAACTGTTTTACTTTGTCAAGAGATTTGCATTGTTCCATCGAGTCAGTGAAAAGCATTCCATCAAGGAATATTCAATACATTTCCTTTTCTTCAAATACAGTTCGATATACCATCGCTCGAATGCAATTCTTGAAAAATGGATTTCAATTCATGAAATTTCCTCGAATCGTTCCACAGTAATTCTTGCCACATATTTCTTCTTCACATCCTTGTGCTGCTTTTTTAGCTTAGCATTAGCAAATAACAAACAATATGAAAACTTTCTTCCGCCAATTTTATCATTTGGCTTTGAAACCATTTATTTATTTCATAAAGATAATAATCTGGCATCAGCGTTCAAATTACTCAAAAAATATCGAAATAATCTGTTGCTAATCGGTAATTACATGAATTATACATATTTAATTCGTTTAGTCTCGTATTCATCTAGGTGGTCTCGTTGACGGACGTTTATACAATCGTGCTGGATTGGAAGCGTTAAATCAACTGCCGAACATCGATTACTTCCAAGGAGAATTGGTTTCTATTACACAATTACCTGGCAGTCGAACATTATCATTAGCTAATCATCCTGCTCGATTGTTGAGTCATTACTTAGACACATACGTAAAATCTGAACAGAACAAAACATAGTTAATCTTCTTTTTTTCACTATGTTAGGAAAAAGAATAAAAAGAACTTTGCAGGTTTTGTTTCTTTGAGCGAATGTTATCTATTAGAATATTTTCAGATGGCTGGGTCAGCGTTACGACGATTAATTGCCGAATACAAACGTAAGGATTCATCATTTGACTAGGAAATAAGAAAATTGTATTTTAATCTTCTAGAATTAACAAATAATCCACCTGATGGAATTTTAGCTGGACCTATTAGTGATGAGAATTTTTTTGAATGGGAGGCACTAATTACGTAAGTAGATAAGTTTCCATCAACTGTTTGCTTAGTTTCTCGTTTTCATTAGAGGACCAAGTGGCACATCATTTGAATACGGTGTTTTTGTTACTCGACTTCATTTTCCTAGTGATTATCCTCTGAGTCCACCAAAAATGAAGTTTGTCAGCGAAATTTTTCATCCCAATGGTATGTTCAACACTTCTGTTTCTGATCTAAACTATGTCATGCCATTTGGATTAGTTTACCCTGATGGAAGAGTATGTATTTCAATTTTACATGCGCCTGGCGATGATCCAATGGTATGAAAATCCAATGTTTAGCTTTGCATCCAACTAGATTCTCTTTTTCTAGGGTTATGAAACAAGTGCTGAACGCTGGAGTCCTGTACAAAGTATAGAAAAGATTTTACTTTCGGTTGTTTCTCTGCTTGCTGGTAAATAAGCTTTGTATTCTCTTGATCGAATTGATGATTATTGTTCTTTTCAAGAACCAAACGAAGCCAGTCCAGCAAATGTCGATGCCGCAAAGATGTTTCGCGAAAATCGTGAAAAATTTGATGAAACAGCTAAGCGTAGTGTCCGAAAAACGCTTGGACTGTGATTTTTCCTTTTTCTGTCACTGTCGATGTGGATCATTCAATCTTTTTCTCTATTATTCATTGTCAAATTTGCAATCGGATCTTTGTCTTTTAGATAAATGTTTTCTCGCAAATCATTCCCATTGATTAATCATATTTCGCGACGAGTGAGTAACAAACGAATGTTATTATCTAGAGAATTGTTTTGAGTCAATCCTTTCCAGTTTGTTGAAAACCTGCCGAAAAATATTCGCCTTGAACTTGACCCTGATGTCAATAAACAAACAGAATCCAATGATCGAAAACTAGCGTTCTTCAAAGAACACAAAGGAAAATTCCATTGTAAAACTGAACTACCCAGAAAACTAGAAGAAAGTATCAATGCAATTCTATCC
Organism: Adineta ricciae; assembly: GCA_905250025.1. Taxonomy (NCBI): domain Eukaryota; kingdom Metazoa; phylum Rotifera; class Eurotatoria; order Adinetida; family Adinetidae; genus Adineta; species Adineta ricciae. The sequence goes on along the minus strand of CAJNOJ010000061.1, from coordinate 18,322 downwards.
GGTAAACTATTTTACACGATATGTTGTGCAAAACACGACTTATCCTATTACTTCTATCGTAGATATTGAGCCACAACGTTTGAAGATCGATAGAAAATCGCTACAAGATCATTTAGTTGAAAGACGTTTACCACTCGAACGACGCGAATTACAATCCATCGCTCAGAATGTTATTGAAAACTTAATCAAAGCTGAACGTAAAATCGATTAGCATAGAATCAATATTTGTTTTGTTATTTATATTCTTTGACTGTTCAGCACCGATCAATACGTTAGCAATGAGTCCAGATCAACGCGAACAGGTCAATTTGCTTCGACAACGGGAATTAGTCAAACGATTGAAATCATCGATCTATCATTGGCAACCATTAGCGTAAGGTTCACCAGAGAAAACAAGCCGCTTTATCATCGTCTTTCTCGATTAGATTTGATGAATATAAATCCAAAGTGTATTTAGCGGCTAATTTTGCTGCACACTATGCGATGTTGGTACAAATTTTCAATGAAGTTTGCTAATCCATCTAATTCGAATCGAAAAGTCACTTTCTTCTGTATAGATTAAACGAAGAGAACGAGACTTTCAACCTGTTCGAATGTTAGATTTCGGATCAGGAACTGGCTCTGTCATGTGGTGAGTGTGTTCTTTTGCAATCAACTCCAATATTCTAATCTCGTTGATATTCAAAGGGCAGCTTTACATACATGGGGAAAAAGAGCATTTGCTGAGCTTCTCAACATTGATAAATCACGCGAAATGAATAATCTTTCGCAACTAATCTTACAGGGTGGCCAACAAAACAAAGTTCCACTTGTTCCGAATGTTATCTATCGACAATTTATGCCGCACGGACGTGAAGTATGTTGAACATATCAGTGGATGATATGTTTCGAAGAGAAGAATCAAAGAGAGTTTTTTAGAATACATTCGATCTTGTAGTTGCTGATCATACATTATTCGAACTAGAAAATCGATTCGAACGCTTGAAAACTATTCGTTCACTATGGTACAATGTCAAACCAAATGGATTTCTAGTAATTCTTCATCCATTCATGTTGTTTCATATCTGTGAATAACGGAATCTTTTAGATTCTTGTCGAACAGGGCACTATACATGGATATACAGCAATTAATGAAGCTCGTGAAAATCTCCTATACGTACGTATAGATATCTATCAGAAAATATCAGCATGACGTTTTTTCATCAGCCGTGAGAGAAATACGAGAGTGCCCGACACTCGTGTGCCTCTTTTCGAGCTTTCCAAGCAACATTTGTAACCCGATAAGATAACTGATAACCATAGGGAGAAAAGAACTGCATGTTACCAACAAATCAGCTGATGATTCGAATCTTTTTAGCGTATCGCTACATCAGGCGATTCAAAGGAAAAAAGCACTGATGTGAATAGCGAAGAATCAACAACGACCGAAACTGATGACTCATCATCGTCGGAGAGACACTCGTCTCCAGCACATATGTTCTCACCGGTAAGCAAGATTGACTAAATATTGTGCAATATTCTACCTGATGAAATTCAGTGCCCTCATGAGTTAATATGTCCGAAAAAGCAATTAAATATTCCATGTCGAATATCGACTCGTTATCGGCCATTACAAATTTTCGATATCAAACAAGTGAGAGCAAAAAGTTCATCTAGACTGAATCGATACAATAATTGTCTTTCTTTCTTAGAATTTGCCTGATTATACAATGACAGATATGTCGTATATCGTGGTGAGAAAAGCAGAACGTGATAGCAATGGTATGTTCATAATATATATCCTATGGAATCATTGTTATGTATGTATCTCTTTTCTTTCATACTGAAGATGTATATATGAAATGGCCACGTGTTATTGAACCGATCGTTGATCGAAAACATCATCAGCATGTTCGATTATGTTGTCCAAACGGGCAATATGTCAATGTGCCGATTTCCAAGAACAAACATGGAGTGTATGTTGATGCTTTTTAAATTTATTTGGAATTGATTGAGGAAGAATGATATTTTAGAGGTCTTCATCGTTTATCACATCATGCTGCACCTGGAGATCTGTTTCCAGTAACTGGCGAAGTGATTCAAGAATCGCCAATCGTAGAAAAAGAAGTGCCAACAGTTTCCGAACCAAGGAAACGACAAAGACGAGCATATCGCACATAAATAAACCGTTTTTTCTTTATTTGGATACAAAGAAATAGTACAATCTCTGATGTCATGTTCTTGTTATTCTTTCAGATAATCACCCGAGTAAAAAATTTATCGATATATATATACATCTATTAATTGACGAACAGTTTGAAAATGGATTATCGAGCTCTTGTCACTGAAGAGAACGATACTCCAGAAGGACAAGATCAAACACTGTCACCATTCATTCAATTTGATACACAAGAAGATCAAATTAACACTGAAAAACGTATGTGATATATTCATGAATAGAAAACAAGAAGAATTACCATTGTCTCCTTTTACCTGTTAGAATCCCGATGGAGTCATCAAAAAGATCTCGATGATTTCTTCGTACGTGTGTATCAATACCATCAACGACATGGATTTTTTTGTATAATTCTTTCCGAAATCTTTGGTCTTGTGTAAGTTGATCTCTTCCGACTGTTTTCTCAATCGGACAAACATTTTCTTTCATTAGACAATTTGTATTTATTGTATCATTTACTCTCCTCATCGTTCAATGTATTGATTATCCGCTTTTATTTCGCTCAACTCCAGTCGCTAGAAATATCACACATAAAATACACTTCAATGAAATTATTCAATCACCACAACAATGCCTCCACCAGTTAGTTGACCTTCTCTCACACGACGACTCTTTTCTTCGAAGGAAAAACTTCTCTTCATTTAGGATGAATCTCTTGACTCGTTTGTGTATATTTTTATCAATAATCTATTGGCTTTATCGTTTATCGCGTGCTATCTACAATCTTCTATCCTTTTACAATATACGAGCATTCTACGCTCAAGCATTAGATATCAAACCAGTTAGTCACACGAAAATTACATCGGTGCCATGTTTACTTTCGCTTTGCTTGTTTAGAACGATCTATTGAACATGACTTGGCATGAAGTTCAACAACGATTATTAATCGCTCAACGAACACATCATCTATGTATACATAAATCTCATCTATCAGAATTGGATATACATAATCGACTATTACGTTTTAAAAACTACGAAGTGGCATTTGTCAATAAGGGAATTTTACCATCAAGATTGCGTCTACCATTTTTGAATGATATGTAAGTTATTTCTATCGATATTCGTTTGATGAACATTGAGTTGTTTCTATCAGAGTTTTTCTTACAACTGGCTTTAAATTCAATCTTCGTTTAATATTATTCTGTAAGTATTGAATTTGTCTTCTAAGGGAACCGATGAGTAGTCTATCATGAAACGAATGTTTAGGGGGACCTTATGCACCTTTTGATCAACGATGGCATCTACGACAGGAGTACAAAATCTACAGTCAACGTGAAAAATTATCTAAACAGTAAGTTTTGAGTTCAATTCTTCTTGTCTATATCGAGAAAAATCGCTTAGATTGTCACAATTCATCTTACTCTATGGTCTTGCTAATTTACTTCTATCACCATTCATATTCATATGGCAAGTCTTGAATCTATTCTATGGTTACACTGAAGTACGATATTGAACGATAATCCTTCCGATAACCCTTCTCTTTGTTTTCTTTTTTTTAGATTGTGCGACGCGAACCAGGTGTATTAGGTAGTCGCCGATGGAGTAACTATGGTCGACTTTATTTACGGCATTTCAACGAGTTAGACCATTCGCTAAATCAACGCTTGAATCGTGGTTATCGACCAGCTATAAGTTACATGAACTCATTTGTCAACTATAGTATTGTTGAAATGGCCAAGTAAGATGCAGAAAGAGAAACTGATTTCTTTTCCATGAGATATTTGTTATCTTTTCAGATTTATAAGCTTTACAACTGGTGCTATCTTAGCTGTTTTAATTCTACTAACAGTTTATGATGAAGATGTTCTCAATGTTGAACATATGTTAACAACAATGACGAGTCTCGGTGTAGTAATTGGAGTTTGTCGATCGTTAATACCAGATGAAGTAAACGTCAATCGCGAGTGGCTCTTTTTGAATTTTGATTGATGTTTTTTTAGCACGCTGTTTTCGATCCTGAACAAATGATGCAGCTCGTTCTCGCACAAGTTCATTATCAACCAGATGCATGGAAAGATCATGCACATACAGATTATGTTCAAGCGGAATTCGGACAGATGTTTCAATTGAAATATGTAAGTGAATTGATATTTTAAAGACATTTCTTTTCCTGACAATTTTGTTCTTTCAAGGTTTATTTTCTCGAAGAACTTCTTAGTGCATTTGTTACGCCATTAGTTCTATGTTTCCATCTACGTCGTAGATCACTACAAATCATTGATTTCTTGAGAAATTTCACTGTTGACGTCCAAGGTGTTGGTGATGTTTGCAGCTTTGCACAGTTAGACGTTGCAAAACATGGAGATTTGAAAGTAATTTTCTTTTATTCAACTGAGAACAAATAAAGAAAGTTTCTTTCAATAGTGGTTCGCACCGATGCGTCCAAAATTAAGCAATGCAACTGATGCTGGAATAACCAATGATGGCAAACTTGAATTATCATTGATGCATTTTCATCATACGAATCCCGATTGGCAAATGCCAAAACAATGCGAAGCATATTTAGAGAAAATTCAAGAACGAGGTACACAAATCCTTTCCCAACAAATCGATTTGCTTATTGAATCTTTTCCTATAGCCGTCGAAGATGCACAAGGATCATCGATCCTTCAACAATCAATGACTGACATGCAAACTCTGCAAGGTCAACGAAGTTTCTATAGTGATCCATTATGTAAGTTATTTTCAATGCAAAAAATAAGGGAATTGAGACCTGTTGAATTTGTTTCAGCTACAACATCATTGCATAACCGTTCGGTAATATCGAAGCCTCTAATAAATACTGCTCTGTATTCTCCATCGCATACCACTGTGTCTGTTCTACCTAATACTTCAATCGTACAAAACAGTTTTCTCAATGGTGGTGTCTCAAAAGCTGATTTACCTTATCGAAGTTTAGCACAGTTTGGTGTACTTTCAAAGTAGAAGAAATCTCTCTACTCAAAAAAACAAACAAACTGACGTTCTATAATTCTATTTCTAGACTTCAAACTCAAATGTTTGATATGACAGATCCTCAATCGTTTATGAGTTCTCTAGCGCCTATACAAGGTCTACCGGGTGCAGCGCAATTAGACATGAATGTCTCATGTTTATATATGCATGAAGTAACATTTCATCGATGAATTTTGTTTTATTAACACCTGTTGTTTTTCATTTAGCTACGTCATAAGTACAAACATGGTGAATACGAAGATCTCGAACATATAAGCGAAGATCAAAATGATGAATCGAAATGCTGAAGAATGACGACATATGTGTGTTTCTCCTCTCTTTCCTGTGTGATAGTGTTTCTCTTCCTTGAACTTTGTACATCATATGTAAATAGCAAAAGCAAAAATCACAATAGAGTTTCTCAGCTTTCCCCTCTCTTCTATTCTTTCCACTGGCAATATTTATGCGCAAGACTGCTTTTGATACAGATGATATTGTCATATATAATCTCATCTATTTCTTCTCTCGTAAAAGAAACGCTATCGACGTGTCTCGCGTGAGACTTTCTATCGTATACATATATTTTTTTCATACTTTGAAATAGAAATAAACGAGAATCATGAGAATTTATTGAATGATTTTCTCCCGAAGAAGTTTGTCAAGTTGTTCATCAGTGTAATTCAGTTCTGTTTGAAGAATTGATCGGGTATGTTCACCAAGGAGAGGAGGTGAATAACGAAGCATCGAAGATTTTTCGATGTTCTCGAAATTGACCGACGGACCTAAACAAATTCAATGACAAGTGTTTACAATGGTTCATTTTTATTTACCAACAAGACGAACGGATTTCGTGCGATTCGGATTCTTTATCTCCAGAACTTGTTTGGAAAACATGACCTAAAACGACGAATAGGTTGAGTCGGTTTTCATCGATTTGTATATTGTTGACGAACTTGTTCGTTGCTGAAAACACCTTTCATGTCATTGATAGGACCAAATGGAATCTTATTGGACTTTTCAAAAAGAACATTCCAGTCAGCCAAAGGTTTCTCTAGAAATCTGTACACGCAAAACCGATACTTTACTTTTGATTATCTATCAAAAAGAACAAATTCTACCTTTTCGATAGGATAGATATTAGTTGTGTTCGATTAGTAACACGAAGTTTATTACTCTTGAATAGATCATTGGTTGCTAGCTCCGGCATGTCGATAATCTACATGGAAATGAACGACAACTATCTAAATCGTCTGCTGCTTGGATTAAGGATCCGTTACTGAGCAGAGTTCTTTAAAAAATTGATCATTTGCTGCTCCAACAATGATTCGTTCGCCATCTTGACATGTGAATGCCTGATAGGGAACAATCGAGGGATGAGCGGTACCGTGACGTTTAGCTTCCCAACCAGCATTTAAATAATTCGCGGCGATATGTGAAAGAAGCGCAAGCTAAAAAGCAAATTCATCGTTTGTTGAGTCGATCTTTTCGACGACCAAATACCTGAGTTTCCAGCAATGAGCACTCAATTTTTGTCCCTTTGCCATTCTTTTCACGTTGATAAAGAGCAGCAGTGATAGCTCCAACACTCGATAAACCAGTGGCTAAATCAATTACTGCAACACCCACTTTCACAGGTTCCTAAGTACTTTGGATTTATATATTATTGACTGAATATAAATAAATGCAATGAATCATTCTTACTGAACTTCCTGTAATACTCATCATTCCACCCAACGCTTGAATGATCAAATCATAGCCTGGTCGCTTTGAATAAGGACCTCGATTCCCATAACCTCAATTGATTAAACGAAACTAAAACCAGTTTCCTTCTCTTATCAACCAAACCTGTTATTGAACAATAAATCAATCGATCGTTGATCGCACAAAGATCTTTATATTCCAATCCGAATTTCTTCAACTGGCCTGGTAGGTAATTTTCGATTAAAACATCACTTTTCTTCGCAAGCTACGACAGACAAAACTATTCCTTTGACTGAATATTTTTCTTCTAAATAAACCTACTTCATGAATAATAGTTTGACCTTGCTGGCGACTCATATCGACTGCAATGCTTCGTTTATTTCGATTGATACTTAGAAAGTATGCACTCTGATCTTCAACATAAGGCGGTCCCCATGTTCTTGTATCATCACCCTGACCTTTTCACAAAAAATCACCTTAGACATTTTTGCGAAACACAATCATCTCCTTTTGTTTACCGGGTTTTTCAACTTTAATTACATCAGCGCCGTAATCAGCTAGTACCATACTAGCAAAAGGACCTTTAGATCGATATTTGACAAATGATTTTCTCCATCAATGTTGATTTTACCTGCTAAAACTCGTGTTAGATCGAGAACTTTAACACCATGTAAAGGAAGTCTATTCACAGCTGCCATCGTGACGCGAACTCGAATTGAATCGAATATTTCACCTGTCTTTTACGAATGGTGTATAGAATAGAGCAATCATCTTCTCCTTCGCAATAATAAAAAAAAGTGTGTCACTATCAGCCATTCACTTATCACATTCGATATTCGTCTTTCGAAGACCCTTGCGTGTTAAAGTAAATGGAAGTCGGATGTATGCTATATGATTTCTGCATCGTACGTGTTTATATCCTGAAATTCATAGAAGTTTTTTTATCTATTTATTTGTTCGTTCTTGCCAAGTTTTTCTCTCTCAGAGTTCGAAGGAGAAAGAAAGAAACTCGATTGGTATATACAATCGGCACCGATGTTGTCTATCAATCATTTTTCTTGGCCTGAAATCGACGAGGAAAAGGAGAAGCAATGAACTTCTTCTCGTTAATGTTCATTATTGTTGTTTATTTGTTAGAAACTATTTCAGGGAGAATAATATTTGATTACATCGACACAAATCTTGTACGTAACACAATAATATTTGCTAATCATTATATTTATTGAAGGCCAATATTTAGAATTGGATTTTCCTAACAAGATTTTCCTTTCATCCCGTTCACGGACATGTTCAGGTCAATGGCAATGTAGGACAATGATGATCTGACCGTTTCAGAAAGCAGAATTTATCTTTTTAGTCGGCAGACAAGGTCATGAAAGTTTTTATGTTAAATCAACAAGAATGGAGAGAATTAAAAGACAATTTGGAAGATGTTTGTTTGAGAAAAGAACTGATTTTACAACAAGAAGTCAATCAGACCAATTCATGGGTATTTTCGTCGACATTTACCTCTCCTGGTCGATGGTATTTCCTGTTAAAGAGTTGTAATTCATCTGCGGATCGAACGGTAAGTTTTTTTTTTATTGATCATTGAAAATATTCAATCGATGGAAGGCAATAGGATTTCTTTATTACATATCGATTGAGCTTGACAAACGGGGAAAATGTTTTTACAAAACAATTTTCCGATGATGAACGAGGTAGATTCAATGAAAAACTTCATCTTACCAAATCATTTTCGATGTTTCAAAGGACTATTGGAATTGTACATTGTCAACACGATTATTTTCACAATATTTCTATTGATCATTATTCGATATACTTGTAAGTGATTGATTAAGATAGATGATTTATTTCATTTCTCGAAAATGCCTGTAGATTCATTCAAGACAAAGTTATCTTTGATTATGAAATTCTTTTCCACGGTGATTTTATGTTCGTGGTTGGGTAGTTTAATTATGTTTATTCACACACTTATCTATGCCGTAACGGGAAATCTCCATGCATTTATTCTGCAATTCTTACTCGTTTTCGCACGACTCTCTGCTTTAATCGGTCAGGTTTTGTTTCTGCTTGTTTTGATACTTTGTGCAAAGGGCTATTGCATTGTTTCGGCTCAATTGAAAAAGTCAAGTTTTGTACAGATCCTCTTGGTAATCATTGTATATATTCACGTCGAAATTGTGTTATTAATTCTTTCCATAATCGTAAGTCAATGAATTTGAGCTGATTGATCGGTTGAGATCGGACGGTTGTGTTTAGTTTGCCGAGCGAGTGTTGGAGAATGAGAAGGTGTTGCTTATCTGCGAATGTTTCGAAATTGTTTTGCATATTTTGACTTGTTTCTGGTTTGTCATTTCGCTACGACTGACAACGAAACGATCTGGAAAAAGATTTGACTTTTTATTTATCTTTTCAATCTGGTAAGAAGAAATGAAATTTGTTTTCTCTTTTGATATTCGTTCCAAATAGGTTTGTAATGTACGCAATCGTCAGTTTATTGACAATTCTGGATGTTCTACCCAATCCTCAAATAACAATCTTGCGAGCTATCAAACTGAGCAATCAACTCGCGGCATACTGTGCTTTTCTGGTATGTTTGACGTTCTTTTTTGTTGAAAGGAATCAAACGAGATTTTAGTATGTTTTACGGAAAAAAACGGTTTTTCTTCGAACGAAACTGAATCAGGTAAAACCTATGAAAGATTTCACCTAGTTGCATATTGATTTTCTAAAACGTAGATTAAGATATCTTACATTGACTCAAACACATCTAAAGTTAATAGTCAACAAACGGAAGAAATCAATACATATGAATTAACAAATCTTTGTCCTGTTGACGTAAGAGTATCTTTCACTTCGACATGTAAAGGAAATTCTTTATGGATTTCTTTAGTATCGAAGAAGGTCGAGATATCCGTATGCGTTTCAATCTTCTAGACAACCTGCTCGACTTGAACCTCGTCGAGATATTCAGATGAATTCTATATATAAGACTTCGTTGGGTTATGTTCCACGACGAGTAGTACCTGATATTAAGATCTAATCATTGATGTTGATCTATTTTGTTTATTCATCTATTTTAATAGAATTAAAAAGCTAAAAAGAACGAATGTTTGATAAGTGATCGAGACGATCATTTACGACTTTTCCTTGAAGATTTCTCTTTTGATTCAGGTTTTGGTGGTTTATCTGCTTTCCTACGAGAATAAAAGTATATATTTATATGATGGCATCAAGAATAAACCAATGAACTTACTTCGAAGCGGAAGCACTAGCAGGAATGAAATCAGTGTAAAGCTTATCAGGAATCGCCTTGACAGTTTTCTCGAATGTTTCTCTAAACAAAACAGAACGATCGAATTCGGCGTCTGAGTTTCCTTTGAATCCTTACGGCGGTAAAAGCATCGGAGGTGGTAATTGTTGAACCACAAGTGCCGGACGTTTGCTTGATTGATTCGTTGGTTGTTTTGGTTTACTACGCGATGATTTTTTCGATCTTGATTCACTTCGCGATTTGCTTAACTTCGCTCTTTCAGCGGGTTTACCGTCCACACTTTGATTCAAAGCATCCATATCTTCGTAATCAATAACTTCATTGTATGGATTGCCTGAAAACTCGATGGTTTAGAATAAATATCAGAAGAGAGAGAGTCGAGTTTACTTGGATCGGCGCTGGCATGAACAGTGAAACGTTTTGGTTGTGCTTTGGGAAATGGAATCTCGTCTTTCGGCTGTTTGACAACCTTAAGAGCTTGTTCTAATGTTAAATAACTCGTATCCACTGGTCGGTCATCTTCATCTTTCATCTTCACACTAATCTCAAACGCTGTTCGTATGCAATCAAGCTAGAGAGATCAGATAAATCGAAAAACGGTTTTCTCGAAATCAATCTTTTATACTTCTTCTTCTGTTGCAACTAGAATTTTGCTTTTGAAGATCTCTGCTGCATCGTCAAAGATCGTATTCATTTTACTTCGAAGATCTTCATAGCGTTGATATTCTTTTTCGTCGAATTTCTCATCCTTTCCACTATCACCTTTCGCACTATTATCACCGTCACGTGGAAGGCCATATGTTAAACATCTAAACTATTCGAGTGTATATCTGAATATTCAAAACAAACTTTTCCTCCGCATACTTTGCACAATGTATGGTGAATTGTGTTAATGGCGAGAGATCTATTAGTTGCGATTTGTCTCCACCGAGTGTAAATCCAATAACCGATTTGGCAACACAAAAAGTTTCGAGTTTTATTTGTGATTTGAAATCGGGTAAATCAACCGGTAAATGTGTGGTGATTTCCACTTCCAACGGTAAATCATACCGCATCATGATTTCAGGAAATGTAAATGTTCCATTGTGACTTTTGTATTCCGGATGTAATTCATTATCTTCGATCAATGTTGCGAAACGTAATGGAACACCAGGTGGAAGGATAAATTCATGCCCAGTTGAAGGATCTTGTAAGATAAATGCATCTTTGGGCTCACTTGCAAGTAATTCACCTTTCTCATTTTTAATACGCGATTGATATTGTTCACGACGAACGACGTTCAAACGAGCATTTTTACGTAAAACAATCTTATCCCATTCGTGTGTCGATGATGCTTCTCTCTTGCGTACATGTGCCGGCGTATCAGTTAGAACTTTAATTGATCGTGGTAGATCAAATCGATACAATTCAAATGTCCCTTGAAACACCCACCAGCGTTTTTTCAAAGTTGGATTTTTCGAAATTATTCGACACTCGCCTTGGAACCAATCAGGTACCAAATATTTTTGTTTGGAATTCGTTGATTTACTTGATACCAGTGGAGATGCTATGATTAGATATCGATCAAATAAGGCTTGTAAATATACCCATTGATTTTTAATCAGATTCGTATTCCACGTTTGCTCAATACGAACGATTTGCGGTAATTGATAATAATCCACAAAATTATGAAAATAATATTCACCACTTTCCCATTCAAGTTTGTTCAACTCTTTTACTAATTTCTCTAACTTCTCCTTATTATGTGACGATAGTGCAACTGGATTCATGGATGATGAAGCCATGTTCGAAATAAATCTCAAGCTATCGTATCAAAGCGAACAAAAGAAAGCCTCAAAATGAAAGACTATTTAAGCGATCAAGCGTGGACACTCTTGATCAGTATTACAAGGTGAAAAAACGACGACGACGACGACGTCTATACATTCGAATATCTCTCTTTTCCTCTCCTTTTTTTCCCTTACGTTGAGTCGTTTCGGTTGATAATACACAATAAATATTGGACTGAAGGAAAAGTCAAACGTTGAATAACCTCCAGGTACGCAGTAAATATCTATTGTGACAGATTCATTCATTTGAGAAGAAAACAACACGATGTCAACTTTGCATTGTTAAAACAATCACCGCGCTCATGACTGTGGTTTTGGCGAGAATAATCTTTGTAGACCTTTTGCTTCTTTTTCATTGAGTAAGAAGAGCGTTATAATGATTAAACAGTAAATTTATTCATCGTCATTTGAGATCCGAGTGAAATGTATGATCTCGTTTCTGTATGTTAACGATCATTCAAAATGGTTTCTGATGATACAGTTACATGCGCGATTCGATGCGTACGTGAGCCAAATATATGTATATTCTTTGAGATACAAGAAGAGAAGAAGTAGAAGTAGAAGGCTCAGATGAATTTGAAGAAATAAAAAAAATACGATAGGACACTGACAGAATGAAAAGAAACAAGGAAGACAATTCTGTTTATGTGTAGTATTGATGTTGATAATCATCGTCATGGAGATCGTAGAGTAAAGAAGAAAATAGAAATGAATATAATCTCACAGATGATATTCGAATAGTAAAAAAAAAGAAGAGAGACAGAATCATCAAAACCGATTGTTTGTTTGCTTAGGCAACGTAACTATACATTTTTCTACAATAAAAAATGATCGTTGAGGAGAACAATCCAAGAAAATAGATTCTGCTTACCTATCATCTGATAATCGCGATAAATAATCTCGTTCAATTAAACTTTCAATTCGTTTCTTAGTAAAACCAGGACTAGGCGCAAAACGTGCTTTCAACTGATGTGTTACCTAGAAATACCATCAATAGAACATTCAAATTCTCTCGAATAAATCGCATTTCTTACTTCGGCAACTAATTGAGCATGTGACATCGTTTTTCTGGTTTTCATTGTACGTACAATAGCTGCATCGATCTCGTGCTTACGATCATCTTCAACTTTATTTCGCGTTTCTTGCCGTTCGGGATCACTTTCTGTTTTCGCTGTAAGTGGGTTGATTTTCACACGATAGAGTTTCGACGTAAATGAGTCATTAACAATAAATCTATCATTTGCTTGAATATCTTTTGTCTTTGGCTCTTTCAGAAATATACGCTGCGTTGGTTTACCCATCGATAAGGGCAGTAGCGCTCGTTGAAGATCTTTTTCACTGATATCTGTTTCGTGATGCATTTCCTTGGAAAAGAAAGAAAGAAAGAGAAAAATGAAATTGCGATATCACTCGAAAAGATTTACTTCAAATGTCCAGGAATCTTTAGTATTAAATAACATCAAAATAACCATTTGGTAAGTGGAAACTTGTAGAGTATGCTTTCGTTCTTTGATTACCGTTGCTGTAGTAGTTGTCGGTCGAAATTCTCCATCAGCGTCGTCCTCTTTAGGTTTACCATAGAAAATCGAGATTAAATCAGCTGAGCCTAGACTTGGCTGCAAGGTCAACTGTCTTCCGCTGTGTTTGTTCAAATAAAAACGATGAAAGCATTGATACGCTTCACGAACAACTGCTGGCAAGTTGCATTGATTAGTATTGCTCTGTGTTGGCCAAAAGCCTGTTGTTAAAACACGTACGAACAAGTCAATACCGTTTAAATTCAACTAGAAACAAACGAATACAATCGTTGAACGCAACACTATGGCTAAACTTACGCGTTTCTGGTTTACATGTGAACGGAAATCGTCAGCTGTGGAATTCGATAAGGTGATGTCTTTGAACATTCCTTCTAGTTTACAAGTAAATTGACAACCACACTCTGTTTTCAATCTGGATATCATATTCTTTTCTGCATCGTCAGATGCAGATTTATTTAATAGGAGACGTTTAGCTAGATGTTGTTTATAGTATCGTTCGAAAACGTCTTTTTCTTCTAAATATCGGAATAGCATCATTGCTTTGTCAAGAACAATTTCAACTTCTTGATCGCCGAGCTGTTTCAATGAAAACAAAACAGTTGATAAATTCATCTGATCGGAATGTCCGGAGATTCTGTTTACCTCTTTACCACCCTTTTTCAGTTTATCATCAATAAATAGAGATAAATATTCTGGACTGCGTTGATTCAAATTAATAAAATATTCGAAATCGGAATTGATGCGTTTTTTAAAAGCCTAAATCAAAACATGATCAGTGAATATGAAATGTTAACACAAACTTTATCTTCGTTGAAAGCATTCTTGAGGAAATAATCAAATGTATCTTTTAAATCGAGTAAACTCTAAAAAAAAACAACGATTTCCAAAGAAAGTATCGAGACAAAACCACGAATTTACTTGGACGTAACTAATGGCATTTTTTCCTTCGTCGGCATTTTCAGCTACAAGTGCGCGTCCTTGTTCACGTAAATAGCCGCTCATGCAATCTGCTATTGTGAGATGACCGTTAGGCACGCGTTCGAAAAGTTTATACATTGTTGCCAGATCTTCACATTTGTTAAATTTCAACATGGAATAGACACCTGAATTTTCCATTTCAACGATTCTTTTCAAATGTTTCGTTATTAATTCATCTTCTAATACTCGAATGATTCGTTCTTCGGTTGATTTATCAAGATAATGGACGGCTCGTTCAGCTTCTTCGCTTATGCGCGCAGCTACTTTGTGTATATATACAGATGCACTATTTTCTTCTAATAACTTTTGACTCTCGAGCTAAATTAGCAAACAAAGCAGATTCAAATAGCCACTCCTTTCAATACATACCCGATAAAATTCAGCAGATTGTAATAGAAATGGTGTTTCAAAATCATCGGCGTATACCGACCGACTATCAATACCTAAATTCATCAACATCTGACAAGCATTTTTTACTGCACTCCTATAATAACAGATTTTCAGTTGAAAATGTCTCATAATAACCCATTCGTATTCAAAACTTTACTTTTCAATGATTTCGCCACGTCGTTCCTTCGCTACCATGTCTAATAGCGTTTGTCTTAAATGATCACGTATAGCTGGAGAGCGAACAACATTATCACGGAATAATATAACACCCAAATTATAAACTGGTTCAAGTTTTTGTCCGCTAACATAGACACGATCCATATACATAAGAATATCACGAATCATAATCATTGCTGTTCGATGATCATTCCATGCGGCATTAAGTGTCACTAGAAAATTATTGTTCAAAGAATCTTTCACATCTTCTTTGACCTACAAAATCACGAACAGTTCCAATTCATTTCGAAAATCCAACCCGCTTCTTACCTTGTGTACAAGATGTTCTATGACAACTTCTCGCGTTCCTGTATAAAGTTTTTCTCCATGTTTGTGTAACACCATAGTGTACGCATTTCGATAGAGTTCTTCGAAACTCAACCCACTGTTGTTTTTCTTCTGAATTTCTTGAATAGCCGCTTTCAACGATGTGTTCCAGATATCATTGACATAGCGATCGTCGACAGTCGTCTAGATAAATATTAATATATTCAGAATAATATCAACATGCTTATCTATGTTGTGAACAAATCTTCGTCGTACTTACGTCTGACGATGAGAGAAACGTTAAATTCTCTTGCGAAATCTTAATTCGTCCGGCATTAGAATTTTCTGATGAGGAGAAGAACTGATGTAAACGAAAAACTGAACAATGCTGCCTTTGGCTACTCATTTTTGTCCTCTACACTTGCTTGCCTTTTCAAATGACATAAACGTACGTTTGATGAAAAGCGCAAAAATTCCGCATCATCATCATGAAAGAGAGAACGAAAGGAAGAAAGGAAAGAAAAACGAGCAAAGAAATAGAAGGCGATGAAGAAGAAAAACCAGCAGATAGTAAATTGTATAAAGTAGGTTTTTTCCAAAATACTTACAAAGAATTGACGAATACGCATTTTTTTCTGTCTGTCTTCCACGTTGGATGATGTTCTACTCATAGTATAGCAAGATAATTAAATGCTAAAAGAACAAAAACAATTTGAATTAATTTAATACATTTCATCCATTTTCTCGCGAGAAAAACTACTAGTGACTATTGTTTATTCAGTATCTATTGTCTATATGATGAAATATTTTAACCAATGAGTTTGATATTACTAACTGTCGAGAAGGCATTTCGTAAAAAGTCAATAGACTGTCGAAATACTTTTTAAACAACATCTTCCTCTCATTCGTTACTTTTCATATTCAACACAGGAAAAGATGATCTACTAGAAACATAAAAAAGTCTACAACCATTAAACAAGCGACTCTTGCACAATCCAAGTGCAAACTTGAATGGTGCAATGACCATATTTAGTCAAAACACATGGTCTGTAAACATATAAAAGCTAAAAAATGATTTACTCGAATTGACAACTCGTTTTATTTTGTTTATCTATCTATAAACACTTTCTCATCCGAAAAAATCAGTCTACGCCAGTTGAAAAATCTCGAGACATGTACTCGACGATCGAGTTCAATTGACTCTGCTCGATGTATACAATCACAAATATGTCATTTATCATACCGGATCGACATGTTTTAGAATTGTGTCTAATATTAATGATATGATTAAAATGATTAGCTTAATATTGATTCAAATAAAACATACAGAAGTTGTCTAGAAAAAAAAAACACATAAATGATTTTTACAGGCGCTAGATAACTTGTTGTTGTTTTTCTTTTTCATTGAATTCTTTGTCAAGTTAAAAACAATAGTAATCAGTTGACAAACAATAGCAAACGAGGTTTCCTACTCTAACTCTTCCTAAGGAAAGATCGACAATATGGGATAGTATACCATTAGAGTAACTTCAAACCTTCTAAACGATCGGAAAAGGTGCTTTTATTTTTTTTTTTAGATGAAAGTAATCAGAATATGACTCATTCACTTTTTTCTCGCTGATTAGTGCATAAGTGCGTTAGCGATATTTTCAAACAAGCATGGCAGGAATATTGTCTCTTGTGTTGAGAGAGGCAGTAGACAACTGAAAGTTTATTTACAATAAATGCTCATTGGTTGTAAGAACACCAATTGAATAGCTGTAGTGGATTTGACTGACTGTTGATATGTTCATACCACGAAGTCGGGGATCTGATATACTTTAAAGAATTGATTTTTCTTCTTAAATTTATCTAATGAATAATTTGTGGCTGAGAGCTCTTTCAATACGCATAACTTTCATAGTTAAATTACTAATGATCGAAACTTAAATTACTGAAAATGTATGAAAGTGTTATCATTGTGTATATTACCCACAAGATAAACGTGTAATATGCTTTCTCAGCTTATCATCTGAATATGCGAGTCTACTAGCCAGCGCCATTATCAAAATGATCTGTTTTGGTAAAAATGTCACGAATGATTTCAATGCTGTACTAGACACTACTCTTCGTACTAAAATTCGATATCCTAATCAATTTGTAGACGTATTTTCCAACTGAAAGGTGTTTGTACGGTATTAAGAGAGTCAAAAAAGATGTCGCCAATTGCATGTGAAGCGATTGTATTGATTGATAAGATGTGACCAATCAGATAGCTAGAACAATATTTCTTTTTGTTCATTCATTTTTAGTATCTTTTAGGCAAAGATGACATCGATAAAGCGCAAAAATTCCACGGTTGACGAAGAAGAAATTGATTCTGATGAAGAAGTACCGTCGAATACAATTGGTGACAATGTGCCATTGAAATGGTATGAGAATCATGACCATATAGGCTATGATCTCGACGCAAAAAAGATTGCTAAACCGATCTCAACGGGCAAATCCGATGAAATCGACGAATTTCTCGAAAAAATGGAGAATGCGGACTACTGGCGAACGGTCTACGATGATTTGACAGGACAAAATGTCACCTTAACAAACGAAGATATTGCTATGATCCAACATATTCAAAATGCTGAAACTTACCCCGATGATCACGTTTACGAACCATGGGTAGACACATTTTCATCTGAAGTCATGATCCATCCGATATTAAACACACCGGAGTCGAAAGCATCATTTATTCCTTCGAAATGGGAACGTTTAAAAGTCGGCAAATATCTTCATGCAATTAAAATGGGCTGGGTTAAACCAGCACCACCAAAAGAAGATCCAATGCTATCGAATAGTTATGATTTATGGGCAGATGAACCAAAAACAAACTTACCACGTTCAAATATTCCCGCGCCGAAACTTGAATTGCCTGGTCATCATGAATCTTACAATCCATCTTATGAATATCTTCTTGACGATGCTGAAGTGGAAGCATTGAAAG